>CM064505.1:3070560-3285560 GCA_032716605.1 Paralithodes platypus | reverse complement strand
CACACCAAAACTCAACCAAACACACTAAAACTCAACCTAACACACAAAAACTCAACCTAACACACTAAAACTCAACCTAACACACCAAAACTCAACCTAACACACAAAAACACAACCTAACACTCTAAAACTCAACCTAACACACTAAAACTCAACCTAACACACCAAAACTCAACCTAACACCCACAAACTCAACCTAACACACTAAAACTCAAACTAACACACCAAAACTCAACCTAACACACTAAAACTCAACCTAACACACCAAAACTCACCCTAACACACTAAAACTCAACCTAACACACTAAAACTCAACCTAACACACTAAAACTCAACCTAACACACCAAAACTCAACCTAACACACTAAAACTCAACCTAACACACCAAAACTCAACCTAACACACTAAAACTCAACCTAACACACAAAAAATCAACCTAACACACAAACTCAACCTAACACACCAAAACTCAACCTAACACACCAAACTCAACCTAACACACAAAAACTCAACCTAACACACTAAAACTCAACCTAACACACTAAAACTCAACCTAACACACACACCAAAACTCAACCTAACACACTAAAACTCAACCTAACACACTAAAACTCAACCTAACACACCAAAACTCAACCTAACACACTAAAACTCAACCTAACACACTAAAACTCAACCTAACACACCAAAACTCAACCTAACACACTACAACTCAACCTAACACACAAAAACTCAACCTAACACACTAAAACTCAATCTAACACACTAAAACTCAACCTAACACACCAAAACTCAACCTAACACACTAAAACTCAACCTAACACACTAAAACTCAACCTAACACACCAAAACTCAACCTAACACACAATAACTCAACCTAACACACCAAAATTCAACCTAACACACCAAAACTCAACCTAACACACCAAAACTCAACCTAACACACAATAACTCAACCTAACACACCAAAATTCAACCTAACACACCAAAACTCAACCTAACACACTAAAACTCAACCTAACACACTAAAACTCAACCTAACACACACAAACTCAACCTAAAATAATAAATATTTATATATATATAATATTAGAGGCTCGCTGTCGCTCGCCAGGAAAAAATCGACACCTAAAGGGTACGAAAGGTGATAATATTGACAAAAAAAATGAGACGAAAGGTCTCAAAATCGACAAACTAACGGAACGAACGTCTTAATACTTCAAAAATAATATGGGAGCTGTTTGGTGTTGGAGTGAAATAAATAAAATAATAACAATAACACTCGACCAAACACAATGTATACACACACACACATATACACACACACATACATACGTTCATAGTTCCAATGTATACACAGCACTCACGCCCACACACGGCCATTCATGTTTGACAATGGATGTATAAAGAAGGACATTCAGGTCAGATATAATTATATGGCCCAGATAACCCTTCCCCCACCCCCTTACCCCTCCTTCACTCGCCCCCTCTCCCTCCCCCCTATCCCCCTCCCTCACTCGCCCCCTCTCCCTCCCCCTATCCCCCTCCCTCACTCGCCCCCTCTCCCTCCCCCTCTCCCCCTCCCTCACTTCCCCTCCCCCCCTCTCATTCACACACCAAGTGCCAGCCCTCTCACTCGGCCCCCCCTTGAGATCCTTAGTAATTAAAGTGAGACATAATAATAATAATAATAATAATAATAATATTAAATTTATTCAGTTAGCATTTTACAATGTTGGTACCACATATGTTACAAATATGACATGTACCAGCTTTGCATAATTCCAACTAAGGATAGCCCAATAAGGCCATTAGGCGTATTTTCATTGGGGTCCTTGTGGGATTAGGTTACCTGGGGAAAAAGGGGAGGATGAAATAAGTAGATACTTTAGAGAAAGTATTTCTAGGGGGTTATATTAAGATACCTTACATTCTATAGTTGGACTGGTCAAAATATTTCAGTAATCATTTCAGTTTGTTTTGCCTATCTCTTATGTCGTATTTAGTAGTAGACATAAGCTTGGTGCTCCCTTCTCGCAGCTGTCCGGTTCAGGTGTTCCTTCAGGCTACGTCTGAAGGAATACAGTGTTCTCTTTTCACGGACTGACTGGGGTAGGTCGTTCCAGTCTTTGATGGCAGTGAAGAAGAATGTTTGCTTACCCTGTCCTTGGATTCTCGGGCCCGTAAAATTATACATCCTATTCCTTGTGTTGTGTCCAATCCTCTCATTTGCTTTAACAAAATTACTCTTTAAATACTCTGGAGCCCTATCATAAAATATCTTGAAGGCATTTATGAGTCTGATTTGTTTGGCCCTGTCAGAGACATTGAGCATACCAAGTGACTGAAGTTGTTCCTGGCCAATATGCGATCTGGGTCCTAGGTTCAGCATCAACCTAACCATTTTATTTTGAGTGACTTGAAGTTTGTGCTGTGCTGATTTAGATGATGCACAGTACCAGGATGACACATAATAGTCAAAATGACATTGAACAAGCGCTTGGCATAGGGTCTTTTTGGTCGCCCCTGGCAAGCATCCCACCTGTCTATACAGGTATTTAATACGTGCTCTACATTTACTCAGGATCGATTCCAAGATTGTTTCACCTGACAAGTCGAGTCTAGTTTTAGACCGAGATATTTCGAGAGCTAATGAGAGAGGATGTGTATATATGTTTCCAAGCTCTCAGTGGGGTTCGAACCATTGACCGTCAGACGATAGCCGACGCTTTAATCAACTACACCACGGCAGTGGTGTGATTAAAGCTTCGGCTATCGTCTGACGGTCGATGGTTCGAACCCCACTGAGAGCTTGGAAACATTTAGTGGCTCACGTGTATTTGTGATATATACTCAATATATATATATATATATATATATATATATATATATATGTGTATATATATTAATAGACGAAAAAGCTAGCCACTATTGTTTTAAGTTAGTCCTCCCCAGTGTGGTATATTTTGAGCCTCTACCTGGCCATTGTCGCTGCTCATTAGTTATTGTTCCACCTTAATTGATTCCAGTGACCTCCCCTGACCTGACCCTCAACCCACACTGGGTCAAAGGGGGCGGGGGCACAGACACTATAAAATTTGACTCCTAAGATTTTTTTTTTTCAAGACAATATATATACAGTATACAGTATATATATATACAGTATATATCTATATATAAATATATATACGTATATATATATAATTATATATATATATATTTTTTTTTTTTTTTTTTTATTCCCGTAGTCTCTATTTGTCATTTAGAACAAGCTCTATTATTCTGGGTAACTTTGGGGCTGAATGACGTTTTTCTATACATATATAAAGGTTATACACATATTTCTTCGTAGTGACTTTTTTTTTTATTGAAAATAATGCATTTGTATTTTCTGTACTTCATAGTGCATATTACACACACGCACACACACACACACACACACACAACCATATTATATTTTAAGAACATGAGAAATTGAATATCTGCATAAGGCCGACTGGCCCATACGAGGCAGATCCCACTCACACCCAACCCATATCATTCGAGTTTGCTTTTGAGATTGTTCTAGCATTCCTAAGCTAATCACTGCACTATAGTCCGTTCATTCTTGGTTGGGCAGAAATCGCAACCTCTAACCTCTGTAACTCAAAAAGGGCTGGAGCAAATGAGGTGTCAATTTATACACATATTCCCTAGCCAAGTCTTCCTATTTGGTAGACATATTAGCTCGATTACTCTAGTCCTTTTTGAGTTATGAGAGGTTTAGGGGTTACAATTTCTGGCCAACCTAGACTGAACGGACTATAGTCAATCTATTCCACATTTCTATAACTCTGTTCCCAAACCAGTGCTTTCCTATGTCTTTCTAAAGCGGAACTTATCCAATTTTCAGCCATTTGAACGGGTTATCTTGCAGTTATTAAACTTTAATACCCTTTCTCTCTCTCTCTCTCTCTCTCTATATATATATATATATATATATATATATATATATATATACTGTATCTCTCTCTCTCTCTCTCTCTATATATATATATATATATATATATATATATAAAAGTACGTCATAAGTCCTCAAAGGGTTAAGGAGAGAGAGAGAGAGAGAGAGAGAGAGAGAGAGAGAGAGAGCGAGATTAACCCGTTCAGTACCAGGGACGTCCTTTTTATCATATTCTGGCAACTATTAGACGATTTTATTCAGCTTAGGAAGGACCTCTAGCCCTAATAAGGCTTCAAAGTATCTCAACCTACCTTTTTAACTACCACAGATCCTTCCTAAGCTGCATAATATCGTCTAAAATATAGCTAGAATAAAATATAACACACGTCGCTGGTACTCAAAGGGTTAATACACCTTCCTTAGCTTAAGGGGGTACTACTCGCTTTTTCTGGATCCCCTTCTCCCTCATGTTTAGCATATTAGTTTTGAGGTGTTAAGACGTTCGTTCCGTTAGTTTGGCGATTTTGAGACCTTTCGCCTCATTTTTTTTCAATATTAAAACCTTTCGTGCCCTTTAGATGTCGATCTTCTTCGGCCGGGACATTTTTCTACTGAAAAATTTGCAAATTTATCTTGAAAGGGGGTCGAGGGGGTGTTTTTCTAAGCTTGATGGAGGTCTAGCGAGGAAACTAAAACATAAATGAATAAATAAATATATAGACCAAAAACCAAGCACTACCCCCTTAAGGTTGTTTGCATCTTAAGGGGGGAAGGGTTTATTTATTGGTCGATTTGTCTATTTATTTAGAATTGCTTTAGTTTCCTCCCTAGACCTTCATCAAGCTTAAAAAAAAAAAAAAAAAAAAAAGCATCCCGAAGTTCCCCCTTCTAGATAATTGTTTGTTTTCATTTTCGGTAGAAAGTCGGTTCCTCTTAGATTAGAGGCTCGCTATCGCTCGCCAATAATAATATCGACACCTTTATGGCACGAAAGGTCTTAATATTGACCAACAAAATGGGGTGAATGGTCTTAAAATCGTCAAACTAATGGGGCTAAGTGAGAAGGAGAAGGTGATCCAGAACCCCCACCCTCCGTCATATATAAAATCGTCTATGGCCGGCTTTATTAATTTATTATTTATTAGCCGGAATAGTAGCCAGAATAGTTAAAATGATCAACAACAAGCTGTTAATAATTTTCGCTGGTTGGTTTGACGGCCTACCGATTTTCTATACCGTACTTTTATGTATTATTGATTTAATTCAAACTTTCACTGTAATTTGTCAATGTTTTATCGATTGTATATATATTCTATGAGTTCAATTAGCAAAAACAGGGCTATTTTCATATTAATTAAATATCCCTCAAGGTACTGAAGACTGACCATATCTTTGTTTACATAAATCGACCAATCTTGGCCTAGGGACTGGCGGATTTTCGGTATTTTGTTCGATATTGGAAATTATGCCCAAAACCCAATAAAGAGGTGCTTCTACGGACAAATGTTGAGCTTTCGATGAGCCTGCAGATGTCTGTGAAGTTATTTAAGGAGAAACATATCAAAATAACCAGATTTTAAGCCTAAAATAGGTAAGTATTATTGCGGACGTCCAAAATTTCAGGTCTTTTGTACCATGTAAATGATTTATTATGAGGCTATAGGCCTATGCTGCAGAACCTTACCTACACTCAAACATATGTTGGCCTAAAATACCTAATTGAGTTAGCTAGGCCTAGGGCCCTAGGCTGAGGCTAGGCCTAGGATATATTGGTAATTTTGGTAAAGATCAAGGTAACGTTAGCCTAGCCAGCCAGCCTTCGCCTGGATAAATCTACAGTTATAGGCCTACTAGTACTACCCCTATTTTGTCGCTATTCTGTTGGTACTAATGGGTTAATATTATTAGTAGTAGACTTAGCCTACAGTAGTATGGTTTGATTAGGCCTATGCGCAAAATTTTATTAGGCCTACAGAAATGTATATTTTACTTGAAATAGATAAATTGAAGTAGGCTAGGCCTATTACAATTTACAAACCTTCGCGAACCCATAAACAGGGAACGTGAGCTGAGTTTAGACCGTCGCGCACCCATAAACAGGGAACGTGAGCTGGGTTTAGACCGGTCGCGAGACAGGTACTGAGGTTAGGTTAGGTTAAGTTAGCCTATGTTAGGTTAGGCTAATGTTAAAAATACTAAAATGCGACGGTCCTCGGTATTAAACAAGTTAAACAACACTAGGCTAGGCCTATATCAAATAAAGATAAAAAAAAAAAAAAAAAAATTAGGCTACCTGAAAAACTTGTATCTGGTTGGTGATAAATTGTTATCAAAATACGTTTTTTTTCCAGTTTCCGTGTCTGCTGAACCATCCAAAACACGCTAAAAAGCGTGTTTTGAAGGGGGGAGGTGGTGGGGGGTAGTGGGGGAGGGGTAGTATAACTGTAGATTTACCTTAGCCTGGACTAGGCCTAGGGAGACAACCGGTGAACTGCCCAACCGGGACAATATTAGGTAAGGGCTGTGATATTGGGCGTACCGTCAGTTTGATTACATAAGTTGTACGCTCGCGGCTCGCAATTACGTTGGACGGTTGGTGTCACAGTCTAGGCTAGGCCTAGCCTTATTTGACTTTTTTGTTTTTTTAGCCTACGCAATTATCCCACGGCCAGCTGTTATTTGGGTAAGGATGTAGTATATATAGCGTATACGGGTGTATCACCAGCTGTGGAAAGTACTTAGAATATACGGAGTAGAGGGCAAGTTGCTGAAAGCAGTGAAGAGCATGTATGAGGGTGCAAAGGCGGCAGTACGTGTGGAGAGTGAGCAGAGCGAGTTCTTTGACCTGAATGTTGGTTTGAAACAGGGGTGTGTGATGTCCCCGTGGTTGTTTACTGTATATATGGATGGAGTTATGAAAGAAATACTATCAAGAGCAGTGGATGTTGGTGTATTGCTGAAAAGGGAGGGAATTGAGTGGAAGCTACCTATACTGCTGTTTGCGGATGATACAGTTCTGATGAGTGATAATGAATGGGAGTTGCAGGGTCTGGTAAATGAGTTTGGAACAGTGTGCGAAAAACGGAATTTGAAGGTAAATACGGGGAAGAGCAAGGTTATGGTCTTCGAAAGGGGTGAAGTCACAGAGTGTGAGGTGAAGCTGAACGGTCAGGCTATGGAGATCGTCAACTCTTTTAAGTATCTGGGCAGTGTGTTGAGTAAAGATGGGACTATGGATGAAGAGGTGCGGGAGAGGGTACAACAGGGGAAGAGGGTTGTAGGAACGCTAAAAGCAGTAACAAGAAATAGGGTGGTCAGTATGGAAGTGAAGAAGTCCTTGCATGACAGTGTGGTAATCCCGACACTGACTTACGGAAGCGAAGCATGGACGTTGGTTGAGAGACTCAGACCAAGAGTGAGAGCAGTGGAAATGAATTACTTAAGGAGTGCGTGCGGAGTTACATGGAGGGATAGACAGACTAATGAGGAACTAAGAAGGAGGTGTGGTGTGGAGGTAGATGTGCTGGAAAGTGTGAAAAGGAACAACTTGAGATGGTTCGGCCATATGGAACGTATGGAAAGCGAGAGAATGACTAAGAGGGTGTACGAGAGCGAGGTGGAGGGACAGAGGGGGAGAGGTAGACCGAATATGAGGTGGAAGGATGGAGTGAGGAACTACATGAACGAAGGCGGTGCTGGTTGGGGGGAGGGGCGTCGACTGACTGGGGACAGAGGTGCATGGGGGCGGTTCGTTCGTGGCCACCCCTACGGGGATCACGGCGTCAGGCAATAGATAGATAGATAGATCACCAGCTTTGATTAGGCTACATTAGCATACTTGCACGCTCGCGATCACATTCCCGTCTATTTTGACTGCCGTGGGAATGTGGGATACAATAATTGGTCGAGCTGTTGAACTTGAGGGGGCCTTTGCTTCCCCTCACCCCCCCTTGACCAGGGTGTCAATCCACAAAATATGAATTGTGTTATCATTATGGTTTATTATTTTGTTATCATTATAATGCGACGGAGCGGCGAAGCCGAAGGCACAAGCTCTAGGGGGGTCCGGGGGCATGCCCCCCCGGATTTTTTTTGAGAATTTAGGTGTCTAAAACAGTATTTCCTGCAATCTAAAAGCAATCAAGATGGAACATATGGAGACCAAAATTGTGTCAATTTACCTTTTTTGTTTCTTATTATAAGAATTTTGTGATCATTATACAAAAATTTCATTTGCATTATCACTCAAAAAAACAGCATCGTTTGACACCCTGCCCATGACTTAATGTCATTATCATATATATTGCCAGCAGGGAGCAAGTAACAAAAACAAAACAGTCAAAATAGACGGGAACGTTACCGCGAGCGTGCAAGCAATGTAAAGTTGTAAACAAAGCTGGCGATACTCAGATAGGCCTACTGATACACCTGGATACTACATCCTTGATCCTTCCCGTAATCCCGTTAGTCCGTTACCTCCCCTCTGCTGGATATATATATGAGTCATAGAAGGTGAGGGGCCCTCAACCCATTATAAGAACATAAGAACATAAGAAAATGGGAGTCTGCAGAAAGCCGATTGGCCTAAGCAAGGCAGATCCCTGTCCCACACAACCCCAATTCATTACAAAGCCCAATTATAGGCTTCACACTCTAATACCCTGAGGATCATCTTACCAAAACGGTTAGAGATTAACGCAGGATTATGGAGGTCTGCAGAGCGCTGATTGGCCCAACCCGGCTGATCCCCCTTCACACCCAACCCTTCTCGTCCATATGCTTATCCAATTTTATCTTAAAGCTCCCTACAGTTTTAGATCCCACTATAGCACTTGGTAGTCCATTCCACCCGTCTACAACTCTGTTACCAAACCAATACTTGCCTATATCTTTTCTGAAACGAAATTTATCTAATTTGAAACCATTGGTACGAGTTCTTTCGCTATCACTGAGCTTTAGTACATTTGCCATGTCCCCTTTGTTAATCCCACTAACCCACTTGAACACCTCTATCATATCCCCTCTAACTCTGCGTCTCTCTAACGAATGTAAACCTAATTTCTTCAACCTTTCTTCATACGAAAGATTTCTAATATTATTGATAATTTTTGTCATTCTACGCTGTACTCTCTCCAATGAATCTATGTCCATTCTGTAATAAGGACACCAAAATTGGACAGCATAATCCATATGGGGTCTCACTAATGACAAGTAAAGTTTTAAGATAACATCAGCAGTTCTGTTACTCACACTCCTAGAGATTAACCCGAGAATCCTGTTTGCCTTATTACGAACGCTTATACACTGTTTTCTAGGCTTCAAATCATTGCTAACAAACACACCTAGATCTTTCTCGCAGTCTGAATTTTCTAATTCTAAATTAGCTAGTTTATATTTAACATTTGTTTGCATCTTCCCTATCTTTAATACCTTGCATTTGTCAATGTTAAACTTCATCTGCCAATTTACTGACCATTCATGTAAGGTATCTAGATCCCTTTGGAGGCACTCTATATCGCTATCTGAATCAATTGATCTCCCTATTTTAGTATCGTCTGCGAATTTACTTATCCTACTAGTTATACCTAAATCTAGGTCATTTATGTATATAAGAAACAACAGGGGACCTAATACCGATCCCTGGGGGACACCACTTTTGACTGCTCCCCATTCTGACTTGGTACCATTTATGCTGACTCTCTGCTTCCTACCAATTAGCCATGACCTAATCCATCCTAACAACGCCCCACCTATTCCATGTGCCTCAACCTTTCTCATCAATCTCTCATGAGGGACTCTGTCGAAAGCTTTACTGAAATCTAAATATATAATATCATATGACTTGTCATTATCTACTGCTTCATATACCTCTGAGAAAAAACTAAGCAAATTAGTAAGGCAAGACCGTCCCTGAGTGAATCCATGCTGAGAAGAATTGATTAAGTTAAATGTTTCTAAGTGGTTTCTCATTTTCCTAGCAATAATTGACTCTAGTAGTTTTCCTATGATTGAAGTGAGACTAATGGGACGGTAATTGGATGCTATTGATTTATCACCTTTTTTGAAGATCGGAACTACATTTGCAAGCTTCCAAGCTTCTGGAATTATACCTGTTTCTAATGACTTGTTAAATAGAAATGTTAATGGATAACTTAACTCATCTCTGCATTCTTTTAATACTCTAGCATATACCTCATCAGGACCAGGCGATTTATGAGGTTTCAGTCTGTCAATTTCCTTAACCACATCATTTCTACTTATAGTAACCGTACTTAACCTATTTTCTATACTATCGCTGTATACCTTACGGACTTCTGGAAACTGTGCCAAATTTTCATTAGTGAACTCATTTGTAACCCACGGGCAGCTGGTCGGTAAATTGTTTTGTTATCGGCGGCCGGCCGTGGGATACAATAATGGGTTGAAATACCATGATTGTATTCATAAAGAGAGGAATTTATTTATTTCTACACCGGGTCGAAACCATCGATATATTATTTAGACAAATATGTTAGTTAGGTCATATACTTCATTGCCATATATGTCCACCCCGTCGGTAATTCATTATAAAAAAATCCCTAAATGTCTAAAAAAAAAAAAAAAAATCTCGCACGGCTCACCCGATCTCCATTTTCTGTTGCGTTGGTGCGGGACGGCCACCCCTCTCGCTCCACCACCTTCATTCATTGGTTAGGTTAATGACAAAACTTGGCTCGGATTTCGTGGATTTAGCGGGGGTGTGGGGGCAGCAGCCCCCACCCATAATACTAGGTTAGGTTAGGTTAGGTTATTTGGTTAGGTTAATGACAAAACTTGGCTCGGATTTCATGGATTTAGCGGGGGTGTGGGGGCAGTAGCCCCCACCCATAATACTAGGTTTGGTTAGGTTAGGTTATTTGGTTAGGTTAATGACAAAACTTGGCTCGGATTTCATGGATTTAGCGGGGGTGTGGGGGCAGTAGCCCCCACCCATAATACTAGGTTTGGTTAGGTTAATGACAAAACTTGGCTCGGATTTCATGGATTTAGCGTGGGTGTGGGTGCAGCAGCCCCCACCCATAATACTAGGTTAGGTTAGGTTAGGTTATTTGGTTAGGTTAATGACAAAACTTGGTTCGGATTTCATGGATTCTTCCAATATTACCCCATTATTTACGCCTCTTACCCCGCAATTTCCCTGATCTTCATAGCCCTCCCCACTATCGGGGGCCGTGTCTTAAGATTGATGGATAAGACTTATTTTGCATTTTCCGATGGGGTTCATAAAAAAACACAACTAAAAAACCGCAAAACAAGGACAAAAACTAAAAAAATACTTGTAAAAATCGTCCCCGGTGTAAAAGTAAATATTTACCTAAAGAGGATTTAGAGGGACCGTCTTGGTGGTGTAATGGTTAAGGTGTCTAAAAATCTGTGTGTTATAACCCGGGTTCGAATCCTGATGGATCACATATAGGCCTATGCTTTCATTAATTTCATTGGAGGTGTTTCGTTTTGTGGTGAAATTAATAAAAAATAGATTACTGTTTGCGGATGATACAGTTCTGATGAGTGATAATGAATGGGAGTTACAGGGTCTGGTAAATGAGTTTGGAACAGTGTGCATAAAACGGAATTTGAAGGTAAATGCGGGGAAGAGCAAGGTTATGGTCTTCGAAAGGGGTGAAGTCACAGAGTGTGAGGTGAAGCTGAACGGTCAGGCTATGGAGATCGTCAACTCTTTTAAGTATCTGGGCAGTGTGTTGAGTAAAGATGGGACTATGGATGAAGAAGTGCGGGAGAGGGTACAACAGGGGAAGAGGGTTGTAGGAACGCTGAAAGCAGTAACAAGAAATAGGGTGGTCAGTATGGAAGTGAAGAAGTCCTTGCATGACAGTGTGGTAATCCCGACACTGACTTACGGAAGCGAAGCATGGACGTTGGTTGAGAGACTCAGACCATGAGTGAGAGCAGTGGAAATTAATTACTTAAGAAGTGCGTGTGGAGTTACATGGAGGGATAGACAGACTAATGAGGAAGTAAGAAGGAGGTGTAGTGTGAAGGTAGATGTGCTGGAAAGTGTGAAAAGGAACAACTTGAGATGGTTCGGCCATATGGAACGTATGGAAAGCGAGAGAATGACTAGAGGGTGTACGAGAGCGAGGTGGAGGGACAGAGAGGGAGAGGTAGACCGAATGAGAGGTGGAAGGATGGAGTGAGGAAGTACATGAACGAAGGCGGTGCTGTTTGAGGGGAGGGGCGTCGACTGACTGGGGACAGAGGTGCATGTGGGCGGTTCGTTCGTGGCCACCCCTTCGGGGATCACGGCATCAGGCAATAGATAGATAGATAGATTACCGGTACTGTAGTTTCATTATTTTGAATAAATTGCCTACTGTAATAATATTACCTTTCAGGTTGAAGCCCAAGATCCCATAATATGGCTGTGTCGGTGGATTCAGCTCAGTGGCTGGTGCGAGATCTGCTACAGTGCCTCTGGAAGGTGGACGAGGTTCTGTCCCTGGTTGGTGTCTTCTACGTGGGCAAGGTCACGATACGGACGGCCTGGGATGTTATGACAGGGCTCAGGGTTCATGCCTGGTCCAAGCTCCGCCCGGGGTGTCGGGTTGAGGCATATGGCAAATGGGCAGGTCAGTTATATTATTGTATATTGTAACTACCGAGATACTCTTATGTACCGTACTGTATTATTATGTTTTTTCCACCAACCAACTTCACCTCTAAGCTCAATTAATGAAATAAACAAATACATGTGGCACTCCAAGGACTCGAACCTAGGATACTGACATACACTTATATATTACGCTATTAAGATCCAGTGTCAGAACACCCCTCAGTTACAGTCTCTAAGGCAAACACAGCGACAGTCGGACAGTGGGAGCGAACCACAAGAACAGTGGAAAGAGCTCCTGATGCGTTGGAGGAGCCGCACTGTCACACTTCAGCATATCAGAGACAGAGTATTCCAAGACACTGTAGACTATGGAATAAAATCCTAAGTCAAGGCAACAATGTAAATAACAACAATGTACAAAGTTTGAAAAGCTATGTAAATATTTGGCTAAAGAATAATCAGACATTAAACAAGCTTTAATATCAAGGTTGGGCTTTAAGATTGGTATAAATTCAACGCATGCACCTTTAGCCTGGAAAAAAACATTATTCAGCCTATTAAAAGGCACTTAATGTAACCTCTAAATTAATCTATCTATTGCCTGACGCCGTGATCCCCGAAGGGGTGGCCACGAATGAACCGCCCCCATGCACTTCTGTCCCCAGTCAGTCGACGCCCCTCCTCCCAACCAGCACCGCTTTCATCCATATGCTTCCTCACTCTATCCTTCCACCTCTCCTTCGGTGCACCTCTCCCTCTCTGTCCTTCCACCTCGCTCTCATACACCCTCTTAGTCATTCTCTCACTTTCCATAAGTAGGCTATTAAAAAAAACATATATATATTATGACATGAATCATATACATACATACCAGTAGCCTACAGTACATTCCGTTATTACTAATTCTGAAAATAGCTTGATGCATTGGTATTTTTTCAGTGGTGGCTGGTGGTAGTGAGTGGGCGGTGGGAGGGTTTATGGAGGCCCTGGCACAGAGAGGTATGAACATCCTCCTGCTCTCCGACTCTCTGGCCAATACTACCATCGCTCATCAGATTGGTTAGTTGTTGTTGTTGTTGTTATCAGATTGGTTAGTTATGTATGATACCTTTTTTATTTAATTGTTTGTACTGTACTGTATTTATTTTTGTTTTTCCTATGTCTCGACCTCGGGACTGTAGACTGTTCGGTAGCCTTTAACTCTTACGAGGCCCTGAGATTATTAATTAAAGCTTCAAGATGTTGGGTGCTTCATATGTGTCACATTAGTTGTGTGTGATTGGTTGTGTTTGGTTAGTTTGTTGTTGTTGTTGTTGTTGCTGTTCCCCAGGCTGTCTGGCCGAGCAGCCCCAAGGTCCTGAGCAAGGCAAAGGCCATAACTGAGCGCCCCCACAATACCCTCCCTGTTTACCACTAATAAATCCCAGGTGACCGAAGCCACTCCAAAGCTGGGAGATGAGGAGGGAGACCTGTTTCATATTTCTCACTTGAGTCATGCCAAGTTTACTACTGTATATTTATATTTCTGAAGAACAAGATTTCAGATGAAACAACTTTAAGTATAACAATTCTATGTAAAATTCCTTGTGATTATACACTATTCCTTGCTAATTTGTAACTAAATAATGAAGTATTACAACTTCCCAAATTGACTAATTCCTTGAATATGACAAGAGTACAGTCGTGCTAATAAGTGATGTCTCGGCACCAAGTATGTCTTTATCAATAATTGGTAACAGCAATATCTAAGCTTAATTTCTTCATATCGAGTGAAATATAAAAACATGTTCCTACACTTACCTACCCTATTCAACATCTGACAGACATTAATACAGCACAGAGCAAGCCAAACGTAATGGCAGCTGGGACATGACTTATTAGTGCGACTGTACATTAATACAGTATATGTGCGACTTATTTGCTTGGGAAACTAATTCACTTGCTCATATATTGTAGTGATGTACATTCTATGTGGTCGTTTGGTGTTCGTTGTTTCAAAATTATATTTTGCTAATTCGATATTTCCACATACCGTAGTGATTTTGATAATTTGTTTTGTCTTTATATTGTGTCGTTCCTGTTTTGGTTTGTTTGTTTTGCAAGTTTTACATTTTATTGGTGGGCGGGCTTGTGGTTCCGGCTTCGCTGCATGTCTGCCTGCTGAGACCGGAACCTCTCCGGGTGGTCGGGGGCCGGGGGAGTGGTGGAGGGACCTTGGTGACCCTGGTCTCTGGGTCTTCTCCTGGGTGACCTAGATGTGTGTGAATTTGTATTTTGTTTTTGTGTGTTCATTGTTTTCTGTTGTGTTGTACCTATTCAGGCTCTGTCTTAAGTCGGCCACCCCCAGAAAAAAAAATAGGAAAAGTGGGGAATGGGCCTGAGTAAATACATACAAATACATACATTTTATTGTATTGTTTATTCCAGTTTCAAAGTACGGAGTAGAGACGGAGACTCTGCGGACCAATGGAGCGTCCTCGGATGAACTCAAGAAACACCTCACTGAAAAGGAGGTTGGAGTTTTAGGTGAGAGGTCCAGGGTTTTCATGTACTGTATAATAATAATAATAATAATCTTCTGGTTACTTATATAGCGCCCGTATCTCCTCCTTCGAGGATTCACAAGCGCTTGGCTTCTTTAGTCTACCAGAGACCATTACCCATCCCCCTTGCTCATGTGGAGATGGTAACCGCCGGCTATATCCCAGAAAAACTTTTCAATCTGAGCGGGGATTGAACGCGAGACCTCGAGATGGGAATCAGGCACGCTGTCAACTGAGCCAGCCGGACGGCTGGCTGTATATGATCTACTGTAAAGCTGGTATCACACGAGCGCTTTTTCCCTCAACATTTATACTCAACACTGGTCTGGTAGCTTATGAGGTCAACATTTACTGTATAATATTTCTGTCCTCTAAGTTCATCTACCAGCAGTCTACTTTCCGATACCAGTGCATAATACTCCAGAAATGTTGCCAGAAAATGTTGATCATTGAATGTTGACTACAAAAGCTCTCGTGTGATACCGGCTTAAGTGTAATAATTAGGTTACCGGTATTTATACTGTCTCCCTCACTAAAAATTCTGTTCACCTCCGTAATCTTATACGTGGAAATATATTGTGAATGATTGAATTTCGAGTGTAGTTTCTTATTCAGGTGTTTAACTCATCTGGCTAGTCAACTGATAATTATGAGAAAACACTCGCAATTGACCACTTGCAAGTTTTGGTCTATAAGGAAGTTGGAGCCGTGGCCATCAATATTTAGCTGAATTATCAGCTAAAATACGGTCATAATAGGCCTACATATATAAATATATAAAACCAAACTGATCATAATTTTTATCCATCAGAAACCCACATTATTATTGCATGTCTCTTTAATATCAATGTTCACGGCTCCAACTTCCTTATAGAACAAAACTCGCAAGTGGCCAATTCATTCATACAAATTTTACTTTCATACATAAGATCACGACGAGGAACAGAACTTATTTGGCCAACTGTACATCATTATACGAGTAATTGTAATCACACTTTTCTCCCGTGGACAGTTGTGAGCGCGTCGGTGGGTGGTCGAGTGTGGGAGGAGGGTGCAGGGGGTAGCTTAGTGACCCTGGGGGGACTGGTGAGGGAGGTAGTGCCTGGTATGGTAGCTAGGGGGAGGGGTGGTGGGGTCATCATTATAGTCAGTTCACACACTCAGCCCCTCCACCACTACACCCCTCAGGCCGCACTACTCTACACTGCTGTCAAGGTATGTAAATAATAATAATAATAATAATTTTACTTGTTTAAAAGAGCGCTCAATCTTCAAAATTAATTCGCAAGCGCTCGAACACAAAACACAATTTCAATAAAACTACATTAAAAATTTTACAACACAATTTACATAGTTATTAATACAATTATTGTAACCACTAAACTCTATAATCATCTGTCACTACACCATTCTCCAGGTCGTAACACTTTTTAAACATAATGGTCTGTATGTATGTACTGTATGTATGTACAGTTATTGTTGTTGTTCCCCAAGCTGCCTGGCCGAACAGCCCCAAGTATGTATGTATGTACAGTATGTATGTATATCAAGGTACTACTCAGCCTGTACAGTCGGCCAAATAAGTGATGTCTCGCAGTATGTCAAACCGGAGCAATTTTGTTTGAAGAATAAATATAAGAAGGAATACAAGAAAATGTACATGAAATTGCATTGTTTTGGTTATTTTATCACTTCCAAAGACATAATTTGAACAATAAACCATAATTATATCTTTACATAATACATATACAGTACAATCAAAAAGACTAAAAATAATGGACATAGCTTTCGTTTGATACCCTGATGTCTCGGCTATGACCTGAAGCTAGAGCTCCTCCTCATATGGTGTTTATATTCAGGTCTCGGCACCAAGTATATTATTAATATTTTTTCACCAACCAACTTTATTTCTAAACTCAATTAATTAAATCAACAAATACATGTGGTACTCCAAGGACTCAAACCTAGGATGCTCACACCGAAATTCCATACATTTATGCATTACGCTACTAATACATGTAATTGGTATCAGTAATATCTAAACATGATGTCTTCATTTCGAGTGAGATATGCAAATATGTTCCTACACTTACCCACCCTACTCAACATCTGACAGACTGGTGATGGGCTGGTCTATCAGAGTGAGAGCTGAGCAATCTCTGCCATACCCATAGCTTACTCTGACTGTTCCTTTAACTTATATATTTTCTAGATCTTAAGTGACGGCGTCTCTTCCGTGGATTGACCTCCCAATCTACCAAGATTGGAAGCCAAAGCGTCACATTTTTCCCTTGCCCTTCAACTTTCTCTTCATAATTGCTGAGGGGCACAGGGCCCTGGGTGGGGCTTTGGTTTCCCGGGCGTTTCCGCACCCTCCTTAGCTCCCCGCCATGGAGTGGCTTCGGTCACCCAGGCTTTATTGTGGTCGGCAGGGAGGGTTCTGTGGGGGCACTCGGTTATGGCCTTGGAATTGCTCGGGGCCTTGGGGCTGTTCGGCCAGGCAGCTTGGGGAACAACAACAACAACAACAACAACAACAACAACATCTGACAGACATTAATACAGCACAGAGCGTGCCAAACGTAATGACAGCTGAGACATGACTTATTCACGCTACCATACAGTTGCCATCATAAGTCCTGTTCCTTGTCGTGATCTTATGTATGAAAGTAAAATTTGTGTAAATGAATTGCGATGGTGGTTTCATTTACGTACCAGAATGACTAGGCAGATGAGTTAAGGGAGCTCAGACGGTATTGTGCAGCATGATTTACTGGTTCGGCTCAATGGTTTAAGGAGGGGGTTTAGTTTGCTCTCTAACTTCCATCAAACTTTTAAAAACACCCACAAGACCCCTCTTCGATATAAATTTGTACATTTTTCGGTAGAAAAATGTCCCGGCCGAAGGCCGATTCCTCTTCAAATACAGGCTCGCTATCGCTCGCCAGGAAAGAAAATCGACCCCTAAATGGCACGAAAGGTCTTGATATTGGCAAAGAAATGGGGCAAAAGGTCTGAATATCGCCAAACTAATGGGGCGAATGTCTTGAAATCTCATAACTAATAGGGCTAAACATGAGGGAGGAGGAGGACTCGAAAAACCAACTGCCTCCCCTTAACCCCTGCAAAAGAAACCAACTGCCTCCCCTTAACCCCTGCAAAAGAAACTACACTGATAATCCAATCACGCGTATCATTTTTCCATTTTTCAGGTTCCATGTCATCTCACCCAGTAGACCATTTCAACCAGTAGCTCTCAACCAGTGCCAAATCAACCAAGACCATCCAAACCAGTGCCAAAATATAGTACTAACCTAACCTAACCGTATTGGTTGATTTGGTACTGGTTGAGAGCCTAACCGTATTGGTTGAGAGCTACTGGTTGATATGGTCTAGGCTACTGGTTGAGTTGACCGGTCACCCATTTATAAGATCACAGAGAAGAATAGAACTTATGTGGGCAACTGTAGGCTACATTCATGAACCCCCTTCGTTATCATGTTTAGCCCCATTAGTTATGAGATTTTAAGAAGTTGTTGTTGTTGTTGTTCCCTAAGCTGCCTGGCCGAACAGCCCCGAGTCCCTGAGAAAGGCCATGGCCACGATCGGGCTTTCCCACAGAGCTCTCATTTTAAGAAGTTTGGTCCATTAGTTTGGCGATTTTCAAACCTTTCGCCCCATTTCTTTGTCTTTGTGTGGTTGGTGAACTATAGTCTATTCACAGTAAGTAGGCGAGAAATCACGACCTCTTCCTCTGTAACTCAAAAGGGGCTAGAGCAAATGGGCTGTAACTTTCCACATCCATTTCTTGACTGACTTCCCAAACGGTAGAAATATTAGCTCGATTACTCTAGTCGTTATTGAGTTACAGAAGTTGGAGGTCATAATTTCTCGCCTACTTACAGCGAATACACTATAGGCTAATTTCCTTACATATTTTGAGAGCATAGAAATGAAGTGACATTAGGTTCATGATTTTAAATGCCACTTGTATCAAGAATCCAACACTTTTTATATTTGTGTTGTACATATAACTGTCTTGATGGTGTAATGGTTAGTGTTTAAGATTTGTATGTGGTAACCCAGGTTCGAATCCCGGGACAATCACATACTGTACAGTACATTCATTAATTTGATTGGGAGTTGTTTGGTCTTGGGAGTGAAATTAACAAAATGAGATTGTTTTTGTTTTTCCTTCCTCTATTTATTGTCTCCTTAACTCTTTGAGTACCAGCAACGTGTGTTATGTTTTATTCTAGCTATGTTTAGACGATATTATGCAGCTTAGGAAGAATCTGTGGTAGTTAAAAGGGTTGGCTGAGATAGTATGAAGCCTTATTATTGGCAGAGGTCCTTCCTAAGCTAAAACAAAATTGTCTAATAGTTGCCAGAATATGATGAAAAGGACGTCCCCGGTACTGCATGGGTTAACCCCTTCACCACCATGGTGTAATTTTCTTTAGCTTGTGATCTACCTATGCGACTCAAATACATACATACATACATACATACATACATAAAATTTTAAGACCGAGTGTTCCACACATCAGTGCAGTTTCAGTCTCTTGTCCTAATGGCGGCGTTCCAGGCAACCCTGTTAAGGGCTGCTTCACTTGTCAAGTTCTTGGATTTGAGATCGGCGCGTATAGTCCAATCCCAGGTCTTCCTCGGTCCACCCCTTGGTGCAGCTCCCTCCACAATCACAGACCTGCATTTTTTCACCCAATTTTGTTCATCCATTCTCTCCACATGTCCATACCATCCCAGTCTACTTGTACGCATCACCTCGCTAATACTCTTTATACCTAAACGTCTCCTCAGCTCAACATTTGTTATTCTATCCTGTAGCCTGGCCCCACACATCCATCTCACCATTCTCATCTCATTACGCTCCATTCTGTTGACATCCTTCTTTAACGGCCCATGTTTCTGAGGCATACGTCATTGCACTTCTAACACATGAGGCATACACCTTTCCCTTCAGGGGGAGAGGCATTCTTTTCATGGTCAGGATTGGCATCAATTCTCTGAACTTCCCCCAGCCACACCTAATTCTAGCAACAGTGGCAGCCTCGGCCCCACCACCAGCAGAGATGGTATCTCCTAGGTAACAAAACTTGTTCACCAGCTCCAAAGACTCATTTCCAAAATTCACAGCCACAGGATCATCACTTAACACAAGCTCGCCTTTGCACACTACGCACTCAAATTTCTCTATTTCTGACTTATCCTTCGGCAAGGGCCCCTTTATTCTACTACAGCGCTTACTCCCATGGTGTACCCAACATCGACAGATGCTACATTGAATTCAGTTAACGCCCACTCCCTTTCCACACACTGCACATGGGTATGCACCGCTCTTTTCCACATTGCCTCGTCTCAATCTACAATGCATAACCTTGGTTTTGTTAATATTGACTCTTAAACCCTTGCTCGCCATGCCCTCTCTCCACTCTCTGAATTTGGCCTCAGCATCCTGCATACTGTCAGCTATTAGGACTAAATCGTCTGCATAAAACAGTTCCAACGGGAGTCCGCCTCTAAAAACTCTAGACAGGCCCTCCAAGACCATAATAAAGAGGAGGGGGCTTAACACTGAACCCTGATAGACTCCAACACGGACTGCGAACTCATCACTAAGTACACCCTTCACCCTCACCGAACTTCGCGAATCCTCATACATCTTCATTATCACACGCACCAGCCACTCTTCCACACCAAGTTTCCTCATAGCCCACTGCACAACATCTCTAGGTACCCTATCAAAGGCCTTCTCCAGGTCCACAAACACAAAGTAAAGATCCCTGCCTTTTAGTAAGTATCTTTCCTGTATCTGCCTGACTATGAAGATAGCATCGGTTGTACCACGTCCTGGCATAAAACCAAACTGCATATCATCAATAGAGATGCTTTGCCTGATCAAACCCTCAAGGACTCTCTCACAGACCTTCATGATTTGGTCAAGCATTTTCAGGCCCCTATAATTTCCTCTATCTAGCGCATCCCCTTTTCCTTTGTATATATTTACTATTACACTTTTGATCCAATCCTCTGGGATTTTCTCATCTTTAATAATGGTGTTTATCAACTCAGTGACTAAGTTTACACCAATCTCCCCTGAGGCTATTATCATCTCAGCGACAATGTCGGAGCAACCTGGAGCTTTACCGTCCTTCATTTTATTGATTGCGTCGCTCACTACAGCTGGTGCTATCAAAGGAGGGGGCCCAGATATTGGTTTTTCGATACTAAGCTGTTCCTTATCCCATTCAACTCTACATTTAGCAATCGTTCATAGTGTACCTTCCATGCTTCTCTGATTTCATTTTCTGCATACACAATCTTCCCATTATCATCTCTAACACACTGTTCACCTATAATATCCCTACTGGCATTTTTAACTCGCCTAGCTAGGTTGAAGATCCCATTGGGATTGTCAGTGTTACACACTGAGTAAATGGGTAAATACGATCTCAATACACCCTCGTAGTAACATAGGGCCTTCTGAACATGCATATAATCATCTAATTTTAGCCAGAATCAGAGATAAAAAGGCAGTGTTGCCAATTTAGCTACTTTCCCTCTAGATCTAGGGGTATTTACTTCGATAGAGAGACAAATTTAACATCTAGCGACATGAATTCTAGCGATATTCTGTAGATTTGAGCCATTGTAGAGCGATATTGTAGGATTATGGCATTCTAGCGATTTTCAGCATTTATTTACTATCTAGCGTACTTGATATGGTAACCATGTGAAAAGGCGTCATGGTGCTGAAGGGGTTAAAAAAAAAATACCAAACACATTACTGTTACTGTATTTCTTATTCCTCCTTAAGCCGGTATCACACGAGCGCTTTTCACTCAACATTTATCCTCAACACTGGTCTGGCAGCTTATGAGGTCAACATTTAACATATTTCTTTGGCCGAAATTCATCCATCATCATTCTAGTTTCCAATACCAGTGCAAAATATTCCAGAAATGTTGCCAGAAAAATGTTGATCATAGAATGTTGACTATAAAAGCTCTCGTGTGATACCGGCTTTACACTGTTTCCCTTTGGTCAGAGTTTTGTGTGTCACTACTCGAGGGCGCTGGCAGAGGACTGTAGGTCGGCCGGCATCACCGTACAGGCCGTCACGCCCTTCCTTCCACCACGATGTCTGGCGGCAATAGCTGGTCTCAAGTTTGCTCAACGTAAGTACAGTACAGTAACGAGGTCAATTTAGAGTGTTTTTCTGGTATTCAATGTTCTTTCCATAATGCAGTTGGGTCTGCATCTATCTATTGCCTGACGCCGTGATCCCCGAAGTGGTGGCCACGAACGAACCGCCCCCATGCACCTCTGTCCCCAGTCAGTCGACGCCCGTCCTTCCAACCAGCACCGACTTCATCCATATAGTTCCTCACTCCATCCTTCCACCTCTCTTTCGGTCTATATCTCCCTCTCTGTCCTTCCACCTCGCTCTCGTACACCTTCTTAGTCATTCTCTCGCTTCCCGTATGGTAACGAGGTCAATTTAGAGTGCTTTTCTGGTATTCAATGTTCTTTCCATAATGCAATTGGGTCTGAGTACATGATTAGATTGATATCCAAAATTCGAAAATCGATATTAATCGTGATCATGTACTCAACCTTTAACTGTGTTGGTGGTGTAATGGTTTAGATGCTTATGTTCTGGGTGTGGTGTCCCGAGTTAAATCCCGGGAGGACCATATGCTTTCATTAGTTTATTCAAGTACATTGATTAATGTTAAGAACCGGGTGTTACTTATCATACATGCTCTTTTATGGTGGAATAATGTTGGAGTCTCATATTCCTTTAACACTCAAGCCGCGGGGCCCGTCATATGTCGGGCGAGAGAACCATGGCCATCACTGTGGGGCCCGACATATGTCGGAAGGAATGTTGAGCACATTATCGGCTCTGAGAGAGAGTCCACACGTTGGGAGGACGATAGGCAGGCTCTGACCGCTCGACATGGACCTAGTCCCGCCACTGACGTAACCTCTGCATCATCCCACACCCCAGGCCTCGCGAGAATAAGGAAAAACTAGGGAATTTACCGTATTATAGGGTTTTTGCCCTCGTGTTGCACGATCGTTCCAAGAGAACCCGTGGTCGTACAAGGATGATTCAGGTGTCATTGGAAAGCTCTATTATCGCCCATTCACAGATACATAATTGTATTACGCTCTGGCTCTTGTTTATGCATGAAAAAAAGCATGGAATGAACCTCGTTTAGGGTAAATATGCCCGCCTGCCAGGTAGTAGAAGTTACAAACATCCCCGTTTGACAGGGGTTAATGCTTATAGAATATATGAAACATTATGATTTAACTCTTTCAGGTCCAGGGGTTGCCATTTAGTAGCCTAATCAGAAATAGAATTATCTTACAGTAATCTCATAATTACCTCTCCAAAATTAGTTTTCTGCCCACAATTCGCTCAAAGACAACTGCAGAGGTTGAAGTAATTAAACTAAAGGTTTCTAAACACCACTGATGGTCACAAAGGTTTTAAAGTATCCCTATAAGGACTTAATCACGTCCTGGTATGTGAGTGGGTTAACTGAAATGCATGCTGAACACAGCAAACAAAACATTTATTAAATTCTCAACACAAAAAAACAACAAAACAGAATCACAAAATGTGAAAAATTACATTTTGTTTAACACAAAAATAATATAAATAATTATTTCAAATAAAACACAAAACTCCAGCTGCCACCTGGCCAGTGCAATGCTCCCTATCATAGAAATAGTACTACCAACCTGTCAGACATATAGCTGGGCTAGGATGGGTCCCTAATGTATCGGGGACTTCAGTGAACAGTTGCCACAGATTGATAGACCACAGGACTGGCATGTATGTTTATGAAAGAAACAAAAGGCAAAGCTGCCGGTAACAATTTGGGTGACCAAGGATTAGACATGCACTTATGTTCACAAGCCTTTTAAAATATAATTAATTTTTTTGTGAATTTGTATATGCCAACATGTATGTTCCTTGCTTGATTAAATTAAAAGGCAACCTCTTGCCTTGGAAATTAATTGTGAGATTTTCTTTAATTTATTAGGATTGTAAGATCATAACATATATTTTTCCTTTAACTTAGCCCATTCAGTAATGGTGACGTTCTTTTCATTATATTCTGGCAACTGTTAGATGACTTTATTAAGCTTAGGTAGGACCTCAAACCATTAAAATGCTAACTATCTCAATTAATCCTTTTTGCTACCACAGATCCTACCTAAGCTGAATATAATCATCTACTGCCTTGCCAGAATATGATGAAAAGGACGCAAGGTGTCAATCGAAAACTGAGTCCATTAGATTGTGTTCTTTTTATTTGATTTTAGTAAGCGTTATTTCCAAATAGCGATTTTGATAAGTTATTTTACCTTTATCTTGTATCGTCCCAGTTTTGGTTTGTTTAGTTTGCAAGTTTTACATTTTAATTTTTAGTCCATTTTTTGTATTATGCAAAAATTAAATTATGGTTTATGTCATGGTTCAAATTATGTCTCTGGTAGTGAAAAAATTGCCAAAACAATGCTATTTCATGTTTATTTTCTTGTATTCCTTCTCACATTCATTATCTTCGACAGGTGTGAGGATTGGTTGGTCCCTGAAACCTGTACAGTTTGCCCGAGCCTCCCTGACGACCCTGGGACACTCTCACTGTACCTCCGGACATTGGTCACACGCTGTTATGGTGAGGTTATGTTTATCTTTACCATTTATATTTTTCAATCTTGGTCATTCCTATTTACTGTATTACCAATTCTCCCTACCAATAAATGCCTACAGTGGCCGATAGAGGCGCTAAACGCAATGTTTACCGCGGTGCATTGTGGGAAATTGGCGACATCGCGGAGCTATTCACTCTCCCTCTCCTTCAACAAATCTTTAGTCTAAGCAGTTAGTCAAAATTTCTGTAGCTGACACATACTTTGGTCTATGCATACTGTTGTTTTATACTGTATATTTTAAAATCACCCATATTCATAACTAACATATATTTATTATACAAAGTCAGCTAGTATTTTCGCACCTATTTTGTTATGATAATTAACCTGCTTATAATTATGTTTGTTGTTGTTGTTGTTCCCCAAGCTGCCTGGCCGAACAGCCCCAAGGCCCCGAGCAAGGCCAAGGCCATAACAGAGCGCCCCCACAGAACCTTCCCTGCTGACCACAATAAAGCCTAGGTGACCGAAGCCACTCCATGGCGGGGAGCTGAGGAGGGTGCGGAAATGCCCGGGAAACCAAAGCCACACCCAGGGCCCTGTGTCCCTCAGTAATTATGAAGAGAAAGTTGAGGGGCAGAGGAAAAATGTGACGCTTTGGCTTCCAATCTTGGTAGATTGGGAGGTCAATCCACGGAAGAGACGCCGTCACTTGAGATCTAGAAAATATATAAGTAAAAGGAACAGTCAGAGTAAGCTATGGGTATGGCAGAGATCGCTCAGTTCTCACTCTGATAGACCAGCCCATCACCACTAATTATGTTTGTAGTCATTATCAGCTGCATATGGAATTTCCCTTTATTACTGTACTGTACTATATAAGCACTTAGTGTAGTCGTATACTGTAAAATATAAGCATGTAGAATGAAAACAAATTGAGATAAACTGTGCATATCCTAGGTGTTGGGTATTGTTGATGTCGACAGTCATAGCTCTGGTGCTACTTCGGAAGCGTCCACCAGAGGTCTCAGGTGAATTCTTGGTAGGGTCTATTCTCTTTTCTGTTCTTGAGTCATCTCTCTATCTTCCAACGCTTATCTCACACCATCTCTCCATCTCCTACGAAGTCCTCCTCGCAATCCACCTCCCCTTGTTTCCGACTCACATATTCTCTTTGTAAGCCCTTCATCTCCCACTCGTTCAACATGTCCACACAAAGTAGTTTATTCTTTTATCAACAAATGTAGAGAAATTAGCTGCTAAAGGATAAAAAAACACTTAATATTTGTTTAATCTATTTGTCTCTGTTTTTCAGAATTGGATAATGGATCAGATCCCAAGATGGCTGACAATCGGTGCATTTTACATGACCTACAAGTGCCTGCTTAGGAAATCCAGCTATGGTCTAGTGTCTGCGAGGCCGGGCTGATGACTAATTTATTATTTTTTCAGCCGAGGGTAAATTGTCATGTTACTTTCTTGGTTACTCAACTATTACATAGATTTTGTAGCAAATTATGGTGTTAATTATGAAAACTTTGTATTTATATTTGATGCAGAGATGTAGAAGTTTCATATTATTCCATAAAGTACAGTTAAACCTCGCCCATCCAGACTAATTGGGGGAGAACCCTGTCTGGATCTGCCAAAAGTCCGGATCTGCCGAAAGTCCTGACATATATTCAGCCATCCAGACAAATCCGGAGGGCTGAAACATGAGTCCGGATATCTAACTCAAACAAGCAGACTTAGGTTTCAGCCATCTAGACAAATCTGGATGGCTGAAACATGAGTCCAGATAACTAACTTAAACAACCAGACTAAGGTTTCAGCCAGACAAATCTGGATGGCTGACATACAAGTCTGGATATCTAACACTGGATGTAAATAATATGTGTGGAAACTTGTATTCGTCTCGTTCGTTTCCGGATTGACTTATATTTTTCCCAAGCCATCCAGACAAGTATGGTTGGCTGAAACATGAGTCTGGATCGAAATGCCTGTCTGGATCTCTTGGGTTTCCGGATCTGAGAGCACCGGATGGGAGGGGTTCTACTGTATCAAGAAATTAGTTGCTAAAGCCGCTGTCACACAAGCTATTTTTCCGTCAATTATTACGGACAATTGTAGTCTGGCAGCTTCAAAATACAAGTTCCATAAGAATTAAACAATCTAACATAATCTACCTTCGATCTAGTTTCCGATTCCAATGCAAAAATACCCCTAAATATCACCAGAAAAAACTTACTCATGGAAAATTGACGGAAAAAGAGCTCGTGTGACAGTGACTTAAGGGATTCAATTTACCGCCAGCTGGAAAAAACAGACTATAGTTTATTTTTACCTCTGAGTGTAATTCTTTATTTATTGTTATTAGTTTGCTTTATATCAATATATAGTTTTATTCAGCTTAGGAAAAATCTATTACAGTATTTAATAACTCTTTTCTTACAGTATCTTATCTGCGGTCATTCACGGTGTTTAATATGATAGTGCTCTGTTCATCTTCTGGCAATTAGTAGATGATTTTACTCAGCTTAAGAAGGACCTCTGGGAATCCAAGGGGTAAACGAATATACAGTACGGTAATCACTCCTTCAGCTCCCACAGATCCTTCCTAACCTGAATAAAGTAATCTATTAATTATATTCTATCTATCTATATACTCAGGCCCAATCCCCACTTTTCCTTTTTTTTTGGGGGGGGGGGGGTGGTGGATGACTCAAGACAGAGCCAGAATAGGGACAACACAACAGAAAACATTTAATAATAGCCAGAATAAATACTTGTTGTACATTTGAGTTTGATGAGATCTTCCTCATTGTATTTGGGCTAACTGGAGATGATTTTTACCCAGCTTAGGAAAGATCTCTGTTCTTTTATTTAATAATTTTCATTTTAGTAAGCGTTGTTTCCACATAGCGATTTTGATAATTTAATTTGACTTTATATTGTCCTTGTCCCAATTTTGGTTTGTTTAGTTTGCAAGTTTTACATTTTAATTGATTTGGGCTAACTGGAGATGATTTTTACCCAGCTTAGGAAAGACCTCAGTCAAGTGATTAGAAAATATCTTGAGATACTCTACCAGAACTTTTAATTTATTTGTGTTACCTGTATATTTTTGCAAACACCATTCCAATTTTTCAGTATTTTTTGTTTATCCTTCCACCAATTCTTTTTTCATATTTTTATATTTTTTTTCCATATTATTGCATTTTATCATGTTTTTTTTTTCTATTTATTTTTTTTCTTGCTAACACTATTCCATTACTGTTCACAGGTCAGGTGAAGGTATTGAGGGCTAAGCCTTCACAACGGCACCTCGTATCTACATTCTACTTTTCCTATTTTTCTGAAAAGTGTAGAGAGGGGAGAAGGGGTGTTGGAGAGAGAGGAAGCTGTTGGAGTGGCTTTGTTATGTGTTATTAGTCTGTATGAAGGTGAAAGTATTGAGGGATAAGCCTTTACAATGGCACCTCGTATCTACATTCTACTTTTCCTAATTTTCTGAAGAGTGTAGAGAGGGGAGAAGGGGTGTTGGAGAGAGAGAGGATGCTGTTGGAGTGGCTTTGTTATGTGTGTTATTGGTCTGGTCATAATTAATTTATTAACCCCTTCTGTACCGGCGACGTCTTTTTATATTTTATTCTAGCTATATTTAGACAATTTTGTGCAGTTTAAAAAGGATCTGTGGTAGTAAAAAGGGTTATGGGGGGATGGTTCAATTTTTGCTCCATTTTTTCATTTATTCATTATTTTTCTAGTTTCCTCCCTAGACCTCCATCAAACTTAAAATAACATCCATTAGATCCCTCTTGTAGATCAATTACATTTTTCGGTAGAAAAATGTTCCGGCCAAAGGCGGGTCCTTCCAAAATTACAGGCTCACCATTGTTCGCCAGGAAAAAAATAGACACGTAAATAGCACGAAAGGTCTAAATATTGACAAAGAAAAGGGGCGAAAGGTCTTAAAATCGACAAACTAATGGGGCAAACAACTTAAAATCTGAAAACTAATGGGGCTAAACATGAGGAAGAAGGGGGACTAGAAAACCGGCCCATTAAGTGAGATAGTTGGAAGTCTGGTGAGTGGAACAGCTATAAGTAGCGCCAACGAACTTGACAATAATCTTGACCACTTAACTTCTCATAACTCAAAAGGAATGTAAGCAATAAAGCTGACATTTCTATCATTTGGGAAGAGCCAACCAGGAAATAGGTGTAGATATTTACAGCCAGTTTGCTCTAGGTCCGTTTGAGTTATGAGAAGTTAAGGGGTCAAGATTATTGTCAAGTTCGTTGGCGCTACCTATAGTAGTGGAAGACCACCTATGGTATGGGAAAAGAAAGTGGAAAATATATTAGGGAAAAACTTCCATGTAGTGGAAGGGGATGACTAAGAGGGTGTACGAGAGCGAGGTGGAAGGACAGAGAGGGAGAGGTAAACTGAAGGAGAGGTGGAAGGATGGAGTGAAGAAGTATATGGATGAAGGCGGTGCTGGTTGGGAGGAGGGGCGTCGACTGACTGGGGACAGAGGTGCATGGGGGTGGTTCGTTCGTGGCCACCCCTTCGGGGATCATGGCGTCAGGCAATAGATAGATAGATAGATAGTGGAAGGGGCATTGTGGCACGGGCAAAGGAAGCATGTCTTGACAAAGTAGCCTGGAGACGTTTCTGTCATGGCCATCCTTTACCGGGGGTTTAACCCTTCCCGCCCGGGCAGCATTTTAAAATGACGCCACGGCAGATGGGCAGGAGCCCGGGGGACCCCTTGAAATCCGTAAGCTTGAAAGCCTATTAAGCTTGTTTTGAAAGCCGCGCGTCCGACATATGTAAACACAGCTGGTCGGAGGCGACTTGCGCACCTCCGAAAGCAAGCAGACGTCGGAGCATTGTTATTTACGTGTTTTCTGCTAAAACAAATTTAGTGTTGAAAAGTGTGTCATATTGCTAACATCGCCTGAAAACTCTCCACGGAAATCGTCATCACAACTGAACCAGTTGACTTAGAGAGCTCTACTCAATGCCAGTCTACAGATTGGAAACAGCAGTACATTTAGAGATGCGTGGGAATTTTCTAGCAATTAAAATAAACAAAGATATGGTAGCCTATTAAATATGTTTTTTCGGCCAGATCGCCCGGATCTCAACAACGTCCTTAGGAGGGCAAGCCCGTGTGGGAAGGGTTAAATAAAGTAGCATCCCATTCTTAACATTAATCATCAATTACAAACCCCAATGCACTTGAATAAACTAATGAAAGCATAAATTATGGTCCTCCCGGGATTCCAACTCGGGACACCACACCCAGAACATAAGCATCTAAATTCTAAACCATTACACCACATTACATTCCCAGGGGGGAAGCAAGGCGTCGGAGATGATGATGATGATGATGATGAGGAGTTCGAAGCCTTATTAATTGCTGGACAGAATCGGTACTGAAAAGGTTAATTTATTTTTTATATATTTTTGCTACTACAGTAGGCCTATTCCTATATATTATTATTTTTTTTCTTAACTATTCCATTTTCATATTTTAACCTTTCAATTTTTTTCACATTTCTATATTTGTTTTTCCATTTTCATTTGTATTTTAACTTTTCCATTTTGTTTCACATTGTCTATATTTTTTTACTAACGCTATTCCATATTTACACAGGTCTTAATCAATGGTTTAATGTATTTGCTGTGAGATCTAGTAGTAATATTTAAGCCGATATCACACGAGCGCTTTTTCCCTCAACATTTATCCTCAACACTGGTCTGGCAGCTTATGAGGTCAACATTTAAAATATTTCGGTTACCTAAATTCATCTATCATCAGTCTAGTTACCGACTTAGAGGAAAATAACTTACAGTACTTAAAGATACTCAACACGGCTTTCGTAAAAAACGTTCCTGTTTAACAAACCTCTTAGACTTCTTCCACGATATCCTCAACCTCTATGATAAGAGTAAAGCTGTAGATATTATATACCTTGATTTTCAAAAGGCCTTTGACAAAGTTCCCCACAAACGTTTACTGTGTTGAAATGGATAGAAAATTGGCTCAGCAACAGAAAGCAAAGAGTAGTCATAAACGGTAAGGCATCTAAATGGACCAATGTAAGTAGCGGGGTACCCCAGGGATCGGTACTAGGACCAATTATCTTTCTAATTTACATCAACGACATAGATGAGGGTCTCACCTGTACAATCTCAAAATTTGCTGACGATACAAAAATTGCAAATAGCGTACTCTCAAAAGAACAAGTTGACGATATGCAACACAATCTAGATAAATTGTCATGTTGGGCCCAAATTTGGCAAATGAGTTTCAATGCGGATAAATGTAAAGTACTACATATCGGATACCTAAATGAGAAAGCAAACTATTCGATGAATGGCACTCAGCTTAAGAATGTAAGCAGAGAAACCGATCTGGGCGTAACAATATCGAGTAACCTAAAACCGAGTCAACAATGTTCAGAAGTTGTTAAGAAGGCAAACAAAATAATTGGCTTTATAGGCAGGTCATTTGAGCATAAATCCAAAGAAGTTATCCTAACCCTTTACAATTCCTTAGTCCGCCCTCTTCTGGAATACTGCGTTCAATCCTGGTGCCCTCATTACCAAAAAGATATAAACAAGCTAGAACGAGTTCAACGTAGAGTTACCAAAATGATATCTAGCCTAAAAAACAAACCATACGAAGAGCGTCTTAGAGAATTAAATCTATTTCCTTTAACCCAGCGCAGATGAAGAGGTGACTTAATTCAAGTGTTCAAAATCATCAAAGGCATCGACAATATGAACTGTAGTAAGTACTTCACTATCGACCAATCTAATTACACGCGGGGAAACGGTTGCAAAATTATTGGTAAATCTTTTAACTCGCACGAATCTAAGAATTTCTTCTTCAATCGAGTTGTCAACTTGTGGAATGGGCTTCCCCGAAACGTTATAGACTGCATCACCGTTGATTCATTTAAACTCCGCATAGACAAATATCTCGCATCAAACCCGCGACTGACTGCGTTTGTAAATGAATAACTTTATTTTATCCCCCCCTCAGTTACTAACCCATCTGTCCTCTACTAACTTCCAAATCCTGCCACAGATATTAGTTCCAGGGCAGTAATTCCCTTTCCAATGTTCCCTTACCCACTCTAAACCACTGTTTGGACACTTGATCCTCAGTGTTTTGGAGGACAAGCAACCTAGAAGGGTCACTAGATCTGTTGTTGCTTGATTTCCTTTGTACTCCTTTGTACTCCTTTGTACTGCTTTGATACCAGTGCAAAATACTCCAGAAATGTTGCCAGAAAAATGTTGATCATCGAATGTTGACTATCACAGCTCTCGTGTGATACCGGCTTTATGTGTATTTATATTCACAAGGTTGCAAATAATTTAATGAAAGTAACACATCAAAATGGTGTTCTGAGGTCAAATTATAATGTAAAACTTGCAAAATAAACAAACCAAAACTTATATGAACACAGTAAAAAGACAAAACAACTAATCTTGGAGAAGGCCTATGATAGAGTGGATAGAGAAGGTTTGTGGAAAGTACTAAGAATATACGGAGTAGAGGGCAAGTTGCTGAAAGCAGTGAAGAGCATGTATGAGGGTGCAAAGGCGGCAGTACGTGTGGAGAGTGAGCAGAGCGAGTTCTTTGACCTGAATGTTGGTTTGAAACAGGGGTGTGTGATGTCCCCGTGGTTGTTTACTGTATATATGAATGGAGTCATGAAAAATACTATCAAGAGCAGTGGATGTTGGTGTATCGCTGAAAAGGGAGGGAATTGAGTGGAAGCTACCTATACTGCTGTTTGCGGATGATACAGTTCTGATGAGTGATAATGAATGGGAGTTGCAGGGTCTGGTAAATGAGTTTGGAACAGTGTGCGAAAAACGGAATTTGAAGGTAAATACGGGGAAGAGCAAGGTTATGGTCTTCGAAAGGGGTGAAGTCACAGAGTGTGAGGTGAAGCTGAACGGTCAGGCTATGGAGATCGTCAACTCTTTTAAGTATCTGGGCAGTGTGTTGAGTAAAGATGGGACTATGGATGAAGAAGTGCGGGAGAGGGTACAACAGGGGAAGAGGGTTGTAGGAATGCTAAAAGCAGTACCAAGAAATAGGGTGGTCAGTATGGAAGTGAAGAAGTCCTTGCATGACAGTGTGGTAATCCCGACACTGACTTACGGAAGCGAAGCATGGACGTTGGTTGAGAGACTCAGACCAAGAGTGAGAGCAGTGGAAATGAATTACTTAAGGGGTGCGTGCGGAGTTACATGGAGGGATAGACAGACTAATGAGGAAGTAAGAAGGAGGTGTGGTGTGGAGGTAGATGTGCTGGAAAGTGTGAAAAGGAACAACTTGAGATGGTTCGGCCATATGGAACGTATGGAAAGTGAGAGAATGACTAAGAGGGTGTACGAGAGCGAGGTGGATGGACAGAGAGGGAGAGGTAGACCGAATATGAGGTGGAAGGATGGAGTGAGGAAGTACATGAACGAGGGCGGTGCTGGTTGGGGGGAGGGGCGTCGACTGACTGGGGACAGAGGTGCATGGGGGCGGTTCGTTCGTGGCCATCCCTTCGGGGATCACGGGTCAGGCAATAGATAGATAGAACTAATCAAAATCGCTATGTGGAAACAACGCTATATCAATTCTCAAAATAGGGTAGGCTATACCTCATTCCAAATTGGTAGGTCAGATATCGTCAACCAGAGATTAGGTGTAGAAATGTACAGCCCATTTGCTCTATCCCTTTTTTAGTTATAGAGGTTTGGAGTCACAATTTCTGACCTACCTATAATGAATGGACACCAAAATGAAAAGTAACTGAGGGCACTTATCATTTGCACAGAAACCCCAGTGAAGGAAAAGGTATTATAGGTAGCGCCAACGAACTTGACAATAATCTGGACCCCTAAATTTCTTATAACTCAAATTGAATGAAAGCAATCAGACTGACATTTTTTTAATTTGGGAAGAGTTCACCAGGAAATAGGTGTGGAAATTTACAGCCAGTTTGCTCAAGGTCCTTTTGAGTTACGAAGAGGTCAGGGGTCGAGATAATTGTCAAGTTCGTTGGCGCTACCTATAACTAATATCGTTCTTAACACCAATAACTCCCAAGGAAATTAATGAAAGCTTATGATCCTCCGAGGATTCGAACCAGGACACCACATACAGAACATACACACTTTATCCATTATACCACCAAGACAGTTAAAGATTGAGTACAGTCGCGCTAATAAGTGATGTCTCGGCACTGAGTATGTTTTGATCAATAATTAGTATCAGCAATATCTAAGCTACATTTCTTCATATCGAATGAGATATACAAACATGTTCCTACACTTACCCACCCTATTCTTACAGTTTCTTACAGTAGATCCTCTGGAAAAAGGCAAACTATGCCTGTGTATCCAGCTCAGTACCAGTACAGTACTTGCACTGCTGCGGTCGTTCACGGTGTTGGCGGCGGCGGTAGCAGACGCAACATTTTTACTATTCTGTATTTTTGTTTTATAATCAAACTTCAAATCTTGTCTTCCCCATGCTTTATCAAGATTACTTTCAAACTCCCTTATTGATTCGGAATCGACTACATACTGGGGCAGTGCGTTCCACTCATTTACCACTCTATCACAAAATGAGTTCTTTGCCTTCTCAAACCTATTTCTTTCTTTGTAAATTTTCTTAGAGTGTCCTCTCGTTCTTGTTCCCTCCCGCATCAAGAAGATACCTTCATACACATCCTCATCGTACTATCCTGACACTATCTTAAAAGTCTCTATCATATCCCCTCTTTCTCCTATATGCCAGTGTCGGAAGCTCCAGTGTCCTCAACCTCTGCTCATAGCCCGCGTTCTTCAACGTTGGTACCAGCTTGCTAGCTCTCCTCTGCACTTTCTCCACTGCTTCTATATCCTTTACCATATATGGAGCCCACACCTGGTTCGCATATTCCAGGTGCGGCCTAACCAGCGCTGTATAGAGATTCCTGAAGATTTCTTCGTCAAGTGACACAAATGTCCTCCTTATCAGCCCTACAATTCTATTGGCTTTGTTTATCTTTTCCGCTAAATGTTCGGAGAAATTGAACTTATTGTCTATCACTACTCCTATATCCTTTTCTGCATTCACATCCTCCATCGCTTCATACATACTGTATCCTACCTTGTCTATCTTGCTGGTCCCAATCCGCATGTACTTGCATTTTTTTGGATGAAAAGGCATTAACCAATGCTCAGACCATCCCTTCATGCCCTCCACATCTCCTTGAAGCAAACCCATATCTTCCTTACTCCTCACTCTTCTATACAGTTTAGTGTGATCCGCATACAGGTATACGTCACTTCCATTAGTTATAACTTCAGGCAAGTCATTGATAAATATAACGAACAGCAGTGGTCCCAACACAGATCCCTGAGGTACCCCACTTGTAATTTCCCTCCACCCCGAGCCTATTCCATTCACCAGTACCCTCTGTCTCCGATCTTTCAGGAAGGCTTCTATCCATTTCACACATTTCTCCCCTATATTATAGCTTCTAACTTTCTCTATTAACCTTTTATGTGGAACCTTATCGAAGGCCTTCATAAAATCGCAATATACCACGTCTATTACATCACCATCTTCTAGAATTTGCATCCAATCATCTACCACCTTAATTAGCTGTAGTACCGTCGACCTCCCCGGCAAGAATCCGAACTGTCTCCCACTGAAAAGTTGGTTTGACTTCATATGATCCATTATTCCTTCTCTAATTACCGTTTCCATTAGTTTACACACAACACTTGTCAAACTGACAGACATCAATACAGCACAGAGCGAGTCAAACGTAATGACAGCTGAGACATGACTTATTAGCGCGACTGTACATGACCACGATTAATATCCATTTCTGGATATCAATCTATTCATGTACTCAGACCCAACTGCACTATGAATTTATATTGTAAAACTTGTAAAATAAACAAACCCAAACTGGGACGACACAAGATAAATGCAAAAGAACTAATCAAAATCGCTATGTGGAAAACATGCTTAATAAAATAAAATTTTGAATTAAAAGAACACAATTCACCACATAGGGTGAACATCACTACATGAGCAAGTTAATCTGGTTACCAAGCAAACTAATCGCACATAATATATAACCATGCAATATCGTCACGTTCAAGGAATTTCTGTAGTCAATATGGGAAGTCCAGGAAAGGGAAGAACAAGGAATGGGGCAAAAATCACTAAGGGCCATTTTATTAAACCGTGGTAAAAGCTTTCCCTACGACTTTTCCCGACCAGATTGGCCCTTATACAGATAAGCGATAAGGGTCAATCTGGTCGGGAAAGCTCTTACCATGGTTTAATAAAATGGCCCTAAAGGGTACATCACACAGTCAGGAGTGCGAGCTAGAGTCACTAGGAGTAGGGGACAATTCGGACTCGCGGACCTATTCACGGTGAAAATCGATGACTCCTAGTGACTCTAGCGACTCCTAGCGTCTTCTTTTAGACTCCCACTCTCTCGCGGTGAAAATCGATGACTCCTGTTAGACTCCCACTAGCTCACATTCCTGACTGTGTGATGTACCCTTAACCCGGGAACTGCCGGAAGACTCTTAAGAGTTCCCCCGGCGGACTGCGGAAATACTCTTAAGAGTAAGGGAAAAAAAAAATCGATTTAAAACACCCAAAAAAAAAAAAAAATTGTTTGTTTTTATTTTGTTATTTTTGTTATTTTTTTATTGCCCCTGGGCCATGCCAAATATCACTCCTCCACCTCCCCTCCTTCCCCACTTTCCTCCCCTCCTTCAGTTATCACCTATTTTCCCTGTTATTCCCTTATTCTGTGGTATATTTTCGTGCTAACATTAGCGAGTTGCAAGCAGGGCATTGTCATCACTGTTAGCAAGCGAGTGCAAGAGAGAGAGAGAGAGAGAGTATCGATCGACAGTCTCTCTCCAGACGTGGGGAAAAGTGGTGGGAAAGGAGGTTGCCTCAGCCATACATTATGTAACTCCCGGCCTGTATCGCCAATTTTGACCATCCAAACGCTGTTTCCACTTGTTTTATTGTTGTAACAGGTTAATACCTTTATAATCAACCTATAATAGGCGCATATGGATAAGTATTAATGCTAATTATGGTAAAATAACGATGTTAGTGATGGGAACAGCTCAAATACGTCAGCACAGGAGTGTGGTGTCTCATACCCCCCATGCGCACTTCAGAGGTTAAGGATCCAACCATGCAAATTAATTCTTCCTTTACCTGGATTGGCCCTTCAGGCTATTTATTTTTATCAGCAATTATGACCTGTCAGTGTGTGAATTAAAATTTTATCGGAATTCTCTCCTAAAATATTTTAATATTTATCAACTTATTGGTGTACTGGTGTACCTCATTAGGCCAAGATCGTGCCATATGTACGGTAGTGCTATTAAGCCATATGTCTCGGCTGTCGTTATGTTTGGCTCGCTCTGGGCTGTATTAATGTCTGCCAGATGTTGAATAGGGTGGGTAGGCTAAGTGTAGGGACATGTTTGTATATATCACTCAAAATGAATAAATGAAGTATTAGATATTAACAATACCAATTATTTATCAAAATATGCTTGGTGCCAAGACATCACTAATTTGGCCGACTGTACTGTATGTACAATTTGTTTGGTGATACTAATACAGTACATTCCACAAGTTGGTGTCTGACATGTTAGAAAACTTAGGGGACGGTGTATTTTTGTTTTTTTCTATGTGAATAAGGGAGACAAAAGGCAGAACTGCCTGCAGCGAGTGCCTCCCCCAGATTTGAAAGAGTGACAGGGCCAAAATCAAGGGACGTTCAAGCTAAAATGCCTGGACACACAGAGTTTGAAGCAATTTAAGTCATAGGAAGAGGGAAAGACTGATTCTGGGAGAGAGTTCCAGAGCTCAGCAGTTGAATAGAAGAAAGTCTGAGAATAGCGTTTCACTCTTGGGTTGGAGAGTTGCACAGAGTAGGGGTGGGATTGTGTTGCAAAATGGGTACTATGTACGCTACAGCAGTACGCTACTGCGAGTCTCTAACTGATCTGCATCATCTTATTCTCCAGGTAAGAGAGGAGATGGTTGTGGTGAAGGAAGAGGTCTTGGCTCTAAGGGAGGTTAATGTTAAACTTCAGAGGGAAGTGGATTTGATTAAAGACGAAAATCTAGCTTTCAAGCTTAGCCAAGAGGAAATAAAGTCAAGTAAGGGGAAAAGGGAGGAAGTTGATGAAAAATTGTATTCATGGCAGGTTGTTAAAAATACGGGTGGGAAAGTCACACTCAAGAAGCAGGATAGTAGAATAGGTATGAGTGTGACAAATACATTCTCTCCTTTGCGAGACGAATGTGAGGGAAAAGATAGTCAGGATAAGGGAGGGATAACCGAAGTGCCTGCCGCCGACTCAGCTCCAACCTCTGACGCTGTGCTACCTACCACCACCACTACCCCACCACCACCACCACCAAGGGAGCTTCTGCCACCACCGGGGGTTCTCCAACTGCAGCTGCTGGATCCTCCCGAGGGAAAGGTAAGTCTGTGTCCCGAGAAGGTAAGTCTGTGTCGATTGTGGGCGACTCCATGGTAAGACATTTAGTTAGGGCTACCCGCACTAAACTTAGGAAGGTTGTGTGTCTGCCTGGCCATGGAGTTGGGAGGGTTTTAGAGAAGATGGACCACATCTTGGAAGATAGTGGAGATAACCCCATTATCTGTCTCAGTGCCGGGAGTAACGATGTTGGCAAGGGTAGAAGTGAGGAACTGCTGCAGCAGTATCGGGATGTGTTAGATAAAGTTAGGATGAAGGGAGGGATCCCTGTAGTACATTGTATCCTACCCAGAAGAGGAGTTCCCAAGGAATGGACATCCAGGGCGATTGGTGTCAATTGCCGTTTGGAGAAATATTGCAAAGAAAAAGCAATACCGTTCATTGATAACTGGGATAGTTTCTATGGGAGAGATGGGATGTACGCAAGGGATGGGGTTCATCTTTCACGGTTAGGGGTTTCTACATTAGCTAGTTCTTTAGATAGGGTGGTTGTGGGGTTTTGAACAGAAATATTGAGAGTGTAAATGAGAGGTTAAATGGAACAATTTTAGCGTCAGGCGAAAGCGATAAGGATATTCAGTCTCATGCTAAAAATGATGACTATAATGCAAATGATAGTAGTGATGGTGCAACGGAAGATGGAAATGTCGCTAAAAACAAAGGTAAATTAGGTATAAAGAAAAGAAGTAAATTGAGAGTATATTACACAAACTGTAGGAGTCTATGTAACAAAATGAACAAACTTAGAGCCCTTGTTAGCAAAGAAAATATAGACATAATAGCGCTAACTGAAACGTGGATTAATACAGAAACCAGGCATTTTTTTAGCAGAATTTGATATACCAGGATATAGTTTGTTTAAATATGACCGAACAAGTAAGAGGGGTGGCGGTATAGCAGTGTTTGTCAGGAGTACATTAAAAAGCTGTATTAAATCAGGTATTAGACTAAATAATGATAATGAAAGTGTTTGGGTAGAGGTTAACGAAGGTAGTGAGACCATAGTTATTGGAGTTATGTATAGACCGCCAAATATGAGTAGAAATGACGGAACGTCATTATGGGAGGAAATTAAAATGGCATCAAGGTTTAGCAATGTGTGCATTATGGGGGATTTTAATTTTCCGAATATAGATTGGCAGCATCAAATAGGAGACTCTGATTCTGAGGAGTTTATAGAGGTAGTACAAGATAGTTTTTTATTTCAATTCATAGATACGATGACTAGAGGTAATAATATTCTCGATTTAGTTTTCAGTAACAATGAACATATGGTAAATAATGTAGAGATAGGGGACCACCTAGGAAATAGTGACCACAATTCTGTGTATTTTAATATACAATGGAAAGGTAATACCAGAGAGAATACAACATTAATACCTGACTTTAGAAAAGCCAATTATGGTGGGTTAAGAAGAGCCCTATTAGCGGACCCTATGGTCAAAAAATTAAGTCGATCCAGGTGTCCAAATGAGTGTACCCCTTCTCAGGCACCTGTCATCTTAAGTCAGGAAGAAACATCAACCTTGGTAGATACATACGATAATTTCATCAAGTCAGTATTCAATGCACAAAATAAATACATACCCAAAAGAAAATTTAGATCAACACAGAACCAACCCAAATGGATGAATAATAGACTATTAGATCTTCTAGGACAAAAGAGAGGAATATATAGAAAAATTAGAAAAGGCGAAATTCACCTACTTGCTTACTATCAGAATCTATCAAGACAGGTAAAAAAGGATATTAGGAAAGAAAAAAGAAATTATGAAATTAAGGTTGCCAATGACTCAAAAAATAATCCTAAAGCTTTTTACCAACTATATAAATCCAAGGTTAGAGATGTAATTGGTCCCCTTAAAACTTCGATAGGAGAAATGACAGAAAATGATTTAGAAATGTGCAGTACATTAAATAGTCAATTTCTTTCCGTTTTCACTAATGAAAATTTGGCACAGTTTCCAGAAGTCCGTAAGGTATATAGCGATAGTATAGAAAATACTGTAGGTTAAGTACGGTTACTATAAGTAGAAATGATGTGCTTAAGGAAATTGACAGACTGAAACCTCATAAATCGCCTGGTCCTGATGAGGTATATGCTAGAGTATTAAAAGAATGTAGGGATGAGTTAAGTTACCCATTAACATTTTTATTTAACAAGTCATTGGAGACAGGTATAGTTCCAGAAGCTTGGAAGCTTGCAAACGTAGTTCCGATCTTCAAAAAAGGTGACAAATCAATAGCATCCAATTACCGTCCCATTAGTCTTACATCAATCATAGGAAAGCTACTAGAGTCAATTATTGCTAGTAAAATTAGAAACCACTTAGATACATTTAATTTAATAAATTCTTCTCAGCATGGATTCACTCAGGGACGTTCTTGCCTTACTAATTTACTTAGTTTTTTCTCAGAGGTATATGAAGCAGTAGATAATGACAAGTCATAATGATATAATATATTTAGATTTCAGTAAAGCTTTCGACAGAGTCCCCCATGAGAGATTGATGAGAAAGGTTGAGGCGCATGGAATAGGTGGGGCGTTGTTGGGATGGATTAGGTCATGGTTAATTGGTAGGAAGCAGAGAGTCAGCATAAATGGTACTGTAATGCCCTCGAAAATGTCCCGCACCCACAATAATACTAACCCGAGTTGACGTCAGGTATAGCGTAAAATAGTCGTAGATGGTAAGTCCAATAAACTCATCACGTGATAACACCACGAGACTATCACCTGGTTCTTAAAAATCGGACTAAGGTTGCTATACTTTTAGTACGTCCGTGGTAGTACAGTGGGTTAGCGCGCGGGCCTGGTGGTGATGGTTGGGTCACTAACCAGGGTTCGAACCCCACCCAAGGCATCTCAAAACCTGTGGGTTTTTAGGGGGGTTAAATTCCCTTCAGAGGTTCGTACCCCGCGCCAGGTACCAGGAAAAGTTGATGCTAAAGGTAGCCTGGGGATATTTCAGGAGACCATGAATTCCCTTCACACCCAGCATAACATTGGCGGCAGCGGTGGTTCTTGATTCGGATAAAAGGTTGCATTACATTGCAAGTTTGGAACAGCTAGAACACGAGAACATCATGGCGCAACCTACCCCCACTTCCATCCCAAATTATGATGAAACAAATTATGGGATCGAAGTATTCATGGACGTAGTGAAACTCTTACTTGACGTTACTTATACCACGGACGCACACAAAATAGCCGTAACATTACCACACCTGGGAAAAGCCGTTTCCCTGGTGGCCCATCAAGTGCACTCTGACCTCACCTGGAACGATTTTCGCACAATAGTGATAGAAGCCATTAAACCTTCGTTGGGCGTTTTCGTGGCCCACACCCGTATCTTAGACACGAAATTCGAAGGCGATTTAGATACCACAGTGAGTAAGCTTGCCCAACACATAAAAAATTCTTTCCCCACGTTGACCAAAATCCAACAAGAACAGCAAATTCTGGTCAACCTTGTGTCGATATTGCCCTCAGCAGTAAAAAACCATTTCCGGGTGCACGATTTCGTCGGATACAAAAAGACCTCATCACGATCCGACGTATTTTGGCCGTGCGCACAGAAGCGCCCACCCAAATCGCTGCAATCAAGAGGTTTCCCACGCACCCGCAGCAAACCAACCACCAAAACCCCAACAATGCCTACCCAGCCTCATCTTTCAACAACAGACCCACCTACCCTTCCGGCAAGCCCCAACCCAGTAGACCCCGGTTCCAACCGTCCCAGCCACGCAGAATCTTCAACCGGAACAGCAACTACAACACCTACCAAAGTAAAAACCCTACCTTAGTCATTATCAACCCCTATGATTTCCCTGCCTGTAATGCTCAGTGTGCCCTCCACCAAATTCGTGACTCTGCCAAACCTCGCCCCTCTACTCCTCGCATTTCTGTAAATGAAGAGGAGTGGGGACAAGAGGAAGAAATTGCCCCCCATACCATGACCTCAGACGATACCGAGGAAATCCTGGAAGAGGTAGATACCGACCCCCAGGATTTTTAAAGTATCCCCCGCCCACGATGGGCTCGGCGGGGGACGCCATAACTAGTCGCACTGCCCCCATTTATTACATGGCCAAAATCAAGGACATTCCTGTCCGCTTGCTAATCGACACGGGAGCTGCCAAGTCATGTTTGTTCAAATCTTACTATGAAAAACATCCCCGATGATTTGGCCCTTTGTTAAACACCAAAACAGAACTCATCTCAGCTGCTGATACTTACTTAAATCTCCTAGGAGACACTTTACCCCTATCAGTAACCACTCCTGGCCCCCATGCTCGTTGTTATCACACATTTACAGTATTTTCCTCCAACTGTAAACATTATGATGGTTTCCTTGGACTTGACCTCCTTCAAAAACTAGAGGCCCAGATTGACTGCGGCCAAAGGCTGATCTCATTAAAAAAAAAAACTCCAGCCCAAAGCCTCTGACAAACCAATCACGCAGAAACCCATTCCCAAAAAGAAAAAACAACCTCCCCCTCAACAAAACCTGATTCAGGGTTACCAAGTTGCAGCTAGCACTAAGGTGACTCCTAAAACCTCCCCTTGCCCCGAGATCTCTCAAAACCTCACTCAATTCATTAAAAAAATGCCTCAACAAACGAAAGAAGACAAGTCCAAGCAACTCCCCCTCGGTAATCCCCTCAATTCTCGTAACTCTGTCCAGAATAAATCCTTCCATGTTTTCAGGACAGACTCTGATATATGTAACCCTAATTCTATCCAATGTTTATGTACACATGTTTCCAGAGAAAATGCCGACTGATGTACCCAACAATGTTTCCCCCATTCCCCCAGAAATGTTAACAACCCCAAATCAATACACCTTGGACAAAAGAAAATGTTAAAGATCTTCACAGACCAATACTGGACCCCCAACCCCTCCAAAATTGCACAACGAGTGACAGAATCCTGCAAACCGTGTTTATTGGGAAAGGATAGATCACGCACCCCAGGCCCAGCTGGTACCATTTCTGCCAACAAACCGTTCCAAGTCCTATCCCTCGACATCATGGGCCCGTTCCCTTCTTACGCTGGCAACCGCTATATCGTCACATTTGTAGACGTATATTAAACATTTCTAATAGCCTGCCCAGTTAAAGACCACACAGCCACCACAGTCGCCACACTGCTTGCCACCGAAGTGTTCCCTATATTCGGCCTTCCCCTTGCTCTTCTATCGGACAATGCCCCCGAGTTTAGTGGACACGTTTGGCAACAATTCACCCAACAATGCGGTATCAAGATTAAACACTCATCCCCGTACTGGCCTCAAGGAAATGCTATCTGCGAACGCAGCCATCGCACCATCAACAACCAGTTACGTACAAGAATGATTGCTCTTAACCCGGGAGCTGCGGGGAGACTCTTAAGAGTTCCCCCGGCGCACTGCGGGGAGACTCTTAAGAGTCAGAGAAAAAAAAAAATCAACTTTTGACATCGAAAAAAAAAAAAAAAAATTTTTTTTTTTTGGCCCCTGGGCCATGCAAAATCTCAGTCCTCTACCTCCCCTCCTTCCCCACTTTCCTCCTCTCCTTCAGTTATCACCTATTTTCCCTGTTATTCCCTTATTCTGAGGTATATTTTCGTGCTAACATTAGAAATCCGATTGGAGGGTGTGGTCATCACTGATAGCAAGCGAGTGCAAGAGAGAGAGAGAGAGTATCGATCGACTGTGTCTCAGTGGCCTTGGGGGAAATTGGCGGGAAAGCAGATTGCCTCACCCATACATTATACAACTCGCGGGCTATATCTCCGATTTTGACCATCCAAACGCTGTTTTCACTCGTTTTATTGTTGTTTCAGGTTAATACCTTTATAATCAACCCATAATAGGCGCATATGGATAAGTATTAATGCTATTAATGGCACAATGAATATTTTAGTGACGGAAACACCTCAAATACGTCAGCACAGGGGGACGTTTCCAATTACCCCCATGCGCACTTCAGAGGTTAATACCTCAGACTGGCCATCACAACTAAAGATGATACAGTGGGGTATGAACACCTGTCCTCGGGAAGACGGTATTTCCCCTCATGAACGTGTTTACGGTGTACCCCCCCTGTTACTGCCATTCCACCACCACGCTCACCTTCCCTCCACCACCTCCACAATTGACCCATTGCAACATCTGCAAAACACCCTCCATACCGCCCAGATCTGTCAAGACACCAAAACTGATAACATCGATGAAAAAAAAACCTTTCGCCATCCATGACACCGTAATGGTAGCCAACCTCCCTATCACCAACAAGTTAGGCCCTCGCTATGTCGGACCCTACACCGTAATACAAGTCCCAAATGCCTTTCAAGTCACCATCGACTATCACGGCGTAACTCGCACGCTCCGAACTAGATTCGTCTGAGCGTTTAAACCTCTAAAGCCACAAGACATTACCCCACCCCACACGTCCGACCCTAAATTAAACACCCCTACTCACCCCCTCACTCAGGCTACGAATATTCCCATACAAACCCCTAAGGACCTAAGCCCTCCAGCACCGAACCGACAAATCTTTTCTCACCATACCCCCCCAACTAACCTCCACAAACCCCAAGCCTCCAAAATCACACCCAGCATTTCATTAGTGGCAGCTAGGGAACGTGACCAGGTAGCTACGTGGAGCACCCGTCACGCGAACCCTATACCAACAATATTGAGATTGCTGAGGTAATACAGCTACGATACCTTACGACCTTAAAATAGGCTAGGGACTAGCCCAGTTAAAGAAGGATGTAATGTAATGCCCTCGAAAATGTCCCGCACCCACAATAATACTAACCCGAGTTGACGTCAGGTATAGCGTAAAATAGTCGTAGATGGTAAGTCCAATAAACTCATCACGTGATAACACCACGAGACTATCACCTGGTTCTTAAAAATCGGACTAAGGTTGCTATACTTTTAGTACGTCCGTGGTAGTACAGTGGGTTAGCGCGCGGGCCTGGTGGTGATGGTTGGGTCACTAACCAGGGTTCGAACCCCACCCAAGGCATCTCAAAACCTGTGGGTTTTTAGGGGGGTTAAATTCCCTTCAGAGGTTCGTACCCCGCGCCAGGTACCAGGAAAAGTTGATCCTAAAGGTAGCCTGGGGATATTTCAGGAGACCATGAATTCCCTTCACACCCAGCATTTCAGGTACGAAGTCAGAATGGGGAGCAGTCAAAAGTGGTGTCCCCCAGGGATCTGTATTAGGTCCTCTGTTGTTTGTTATATACATAAATGACCTTGATTTAGGTATAACTAGTAGGATAAGTAAATTTGCAGACGATACCAAAATGGGGAGAACAATTGATTCAGATAGAGATATAGAGTGCCTCCAAAGGGATCTAGATACCTTACACGAATGGTCAGTAAATTGGCAGATGAAGTTTAACATTGACAAATGCAAGGTATTAAAGATAGGGAAGATGCATACAAATGTTAAATATAAACTAGCTAATGTGGAATTAGAAAACTCGAATTGTGAGAAAGATCTAGGTGTGTTTGTTAGCAATGATTTGAAGCCTAGACAACAGTGTATAAGCGTTCGAAACAAGGCAAACAGGATTCTCGGATTCATCTCAAGGAGTGTGAGTAACAGAACTGCTGATGTTATCTTAAAACTTTACTTGTCATTAGTGAGACCCCATATGGATTATGCTGTTCAATTTTGGTGTCCTTATTACAGAATGGACATAGATTCATTGGAGAGAGTACAACGTAGAATGACAAAAATGATCCATAATATTAGAAATCTTCCGTATAAAGAAAGGTTGAAGAAATTAGGCTTACATTCGTTAGAGAGACGCAGAGTTAGAGGGGATATGATAGAGGTGTTCAAGTGGGTTAGTGGGATTAACAAAGGGGACATGACAAATGTACTAAAGCTCAGTGATAGCGGAACTCGTACCAATGGTTTCAAATTAGATAAATTTCGTTTCAGAAAAGATACAGGCAAATATTGGTTTGGTAACAGAGTTGTAGATGGGTGGAATGGACTACCAAGTGCTATAGTGGGATTAAAAACGATAGGGAGCTTTAAGATAAAATTGGATAAGCATATGGACGAGAAGGGTTGGGTGTGAAGGGGGATCAGCAGGGTTGGGCCAATCAGCACTCTGCAGACCCCCGTAATCCTGCGTTAATCTCTAACCGTTTTGGTAAGATGATCCTCAGGGTATTAGAGTGTTGAGCCTATAATTGGGCTTTGTAATTGGGGTTGTGTGAGACAGGGATCTGCCTTGCTTAGGCCAATCGGCTTTCTGCAGACTCCCATTTTCTTATGTTCTTACATAGAGGAGGTGGTATACACTAGGAAAGCTCTGAGGTTATTGTTTTGGGTCTATTTATTTATATATTCATTTAGTTTATAGTTTCCTCGTTAGACCTCCATGAAGCTTAAACAAAAACTCCCTAGACCGGCCTCAGTCTTGGAACAACATTGCCTCAGTTTGCCCCAACCCACCAGCTTCACAACATACGGCTGCACTCTTGTGGAAGTTTAATCTAGTCTAGAGTTTATAGATTTGCATATTGATATTTAAATATGTATATTATTTAATGATATTGACTATTTTAGCGTAGGGAATTGTTCTTAGTGTTGCAGTCATAACTTTTACTATTGTACATTAAACTAAGCATCATATTTACTAGAAATTGTCAGCATCACATTGATACTTAACTTACAGTAATTGATATTAATATTCTGGCTCTACATTAAGGTACACTGTTAGATGGGAATCCTTATTACTGTCTTGTGATAGCAATGATTATAATACTTGGACAAATGAGCTGTAAGATTGCACTGAAAATTAATTTAAAATTTGAAGTTGTTTTGGCAGAAGATGCTATAGGCTACTGTTATTTATTATTTCACTGTTTGGAGCAACTGAGTTAACTGCAACAACTACAGGTACATACATACATACATACATAACATTTTAAGACCGAAGTACTCCAAACATACGTGCAGTTTCAGTCTCTTGTCCTAATGGCAGCGTTCTAGTCAACCCTGTTAAGGGCTGCTTCACTTGTCAAGTTTTTAGATTTGAGATCGGCATGTATAGTCCGATCCCAGGTCTTCCTCGGTCCACTCCTTGGTGCAGCTCCCTCCACAATCACAGACCTGCATCTTTTCACCCAATTTTGTTCATCCTTTCTCTCCACATTTCCATACCATCCCAGTCTACTTGTACACTTCTCCTCGCTAATACTCTTTATACCTAGACGTCTCCTCAGCTCATCATTTGTTATTATATCCTGCAGCCTGGCCCCACACATCCATCTCACCATTCTCATCTCATCACGTTCCATTCTGTTGACATCCTCTACTTTAACTGCCCATGTTTCTGAGGCATACGGCATTGCACTTCTAACACATGAGGCATATACCTTTCCCTTCAGCGGGAGAGGCATTCTTTTCATGGACAGAATTGGCAGCAGTTCTCTTAACTTCCCCCACCCACATCTAATTCTAGCGACAGTGGCAGCCTCGGCCCCACCACCGGCAGAGATGGTATCTCATAGGTAACAAAACTTGTCCACCAGCTCCAACGACTCATTTCCAAAATTCACAGCCACAGGATCATCATTTAACACTATCTCGCCTTTGCACACTACTCACTCAAATTTCTTGATTTCTAACTTATCCTTCGGCAGGGGTCCTTTTATTCTACTACAGCGCTCGCTCCCATGGTGCACCCAACATCGACAGATGCTACATCAAATCGAGTTAGTGCCCACACCCTTTCCACACACTGCACATGGGTCTCCCTCACTATCCGATGCCCCAATTTACGTTATTATTATAGGTTTTTAGGTGTTTGTGTTTGTGTTTTGGTTGGTCCGAGAACGCATCCCCACTTGCCCCATTAATTTTTGGGTTCGCTATACGATTTTCCTATTTAACCCATCGGATCCGGGGGGCCTCATATGATCCCGATCGCTGTGTCCGGGGCCATTTTCGTACAGTCAAGCTTCATAATTCAGTAGCTACTGATTGAGACCACCTAGAGCAGTCAGTTTTTTGCAAATTGTAGAACGTTTTGTTGTCTGTAGACTGCCGTTGAGATGACATCGCTACGATGCGTGGTTGCCGAGTTATGATGATTTTAGCGGCGATTTTTAGCCGCGCATTTTGCCTCATATGAGGCCTCCCGGATTCCGAGGGTTAAGATCGAGTTTTCAGGAATGTAACCCAATCGTATAGTCTAATATTTGTCAACATGGCCAATTTCCACTTGCTCACTTTGGGCTAGAGAACTTTACCTCGAGCTGATTGGCTGATGGTACTGTGATGGGTATTTTTTACCCACCATGCACTCCCTGCGCAAGAGCGGGGCTAGGGTGGGTGTCCTTGTGGGGATCGGTTTTTACACCATACCCGAAAGAGGATTTATGGAGCTCCGATCTTACTCTCAACCATCTGAACAATTTTACCAACACACCTAAACTTCGTTAAATGCGGAAATAGCCTCACGAAAATATCATGCCCTGGTGGGGGCACGAACTCTCGACCCTTGGGTGTGAGGCAGACACCTTACCAGTTAGACCAATAGAGATATCCCCCTTGGCCTGTTCGGCTCAGGGTATTTCCGCATCCGAGGTCTGTTTAGGCTAGCCTATTTTCACTGACTTTACACTACTTCACCTTCCGGGAAGCGAAAGCTCCGAACAGAGAGGAACGAACAGAGAGGAACAAGCTTGAGCCGAATCGACCGAGAGTCCGTCAGAGAGATGAACGGGAATGGTGAGTCAACTTCACTGAGCGATGCATACACGCACCTACAATCTGCCCAGTTGGCAACTCGCTTGGGCGGCTGGCAACTTCCACAACCCAACCCAAGCGCATCTCACATACACTCCCTGGTCTCTCCTCTCCCCTTCCTTGGCCTGTGGGGATCGGTTTTTACACCATACCCGAAAGAGGATTTATGGAGCTCCGATCTTACTCTCAACCATCTGAACAATTTTACCAACACACCTAAACTTCGTTAAATGCGGAAATAGCCTCACAAAAATATCATGCCCTGGTGAGGGCACGAACTCTCGACCCTTGGGTGTGAGGCAGACACCTTACCAGTTAGACCAATAGAGATATCCCCCTTGGCCTGTTCGGCTCAGGGTATTTCCGCATCCGAGGTCTGTTTAGGCTAGCCTATTTTCACTGACTTTACATCCTGATGTTTCAGGGACTTAATTAAGTTAAAGGTAAATATCTTGCCTGACAACTATCGGATTCTGTGACGTCATCACAATACTGGAAGGCGCAAAATTTGCAAGACAGTCAACTATCAGATGCCGCCAGATATAAAAATGTTGAATATTTGTTTTCTTTACTGATGTAAATTTACTTTATTATTCACAAACCTGAGCATCCTTAATATGTTTTGATGCATACAAAATATACATCTTACTAGGTATGCAGCTTATGTAATTCACCTTAACACTCAACGAGCGGCCTAGGCGGTATATTTGACCGTGCCGCCCAGCGTTTTTTTTTTACCATAAATGGCCTTGTTTCCGTGCTCTTTTTCATGCATAAACAAGAGCCAGAGCGTAATACAAGTATGTATCCGTGAAAGGGCGATAATTGAGCTTTCCAATTACACCAGAACCATCCTTCTACGATCACTGGTTGTCTTGCAACGATCGTGCAACCGAAGGGCAAAATCGCTAAAATACGGTCATTTCGTTACATAATTACGTGTGTAGCGAGTGAGAGAGGGTGGAGTAGTGTGGAGTACATGTCAGTAGACCCACGGCGGCCGTGGCGAGCGGTCATGAGGTAACCTACGTTCCTCCCGTCGCTCGTCTCTCTCTCAGAGCCAATATTGCGCCAAAATTGCACTCAGACTTAAGTCGGGCCCCGCCACATTGTCCACCTTTTTAGATACGGACTTAAGTCGGGCCCCGATAGACAAGGGTTAAGTGGACAGTTGCTAAAGATCACTAGACCATGTAGTCCACCACAGCACTGTCGTCTGCCAATAACACACACTGGCTGGCCCGAGCCTTGTCCCTTGAACCTCTCGATTTGTAGGCGATTGCTCTACCAATGGAAATTTTACTCCTTTAGCAGCTAATTTTTTGACAATTAATGGAAAATTAGGAAATTGTATTATCTGTATCATACCATTACCATTTGTTTTTAATTATCTCTGTAATTGGCTATCAAAATGTAATAGCCAAGTAATTAAGATGGGACCAAACCAATTAATATCTCGCCAGCTCAAGAAAAATAGACTTTAGTAAATCTGGGCTCTGAATGTCAAAAGCACACTAAGTACTGCTTTAGAATTTCTACATAATTCTAGGTGCAATCTTTCAGCTTCTTTATCCGAGTGTGTAAGTTGTTTATGGATTGCACAAATAATGACTATTTAAGTGGTCTAAGAAAAGAGTGGTTTTATTATACGGTTATCAAGAAGTGTGATGTTTTATTGAGTGTTAACCCTATTTCATCCGAGGGGGGTGTTTTGGGGCCTTTCCTGTTTCGCTCTATTAGTTTGGAGACGCTTAGATATCCGGAGTAGGCTATCAGTAATGAGATACAGGGCAAGGAGAGAACACGGAGTGTAGTACGTCAGACTCGCAAACAAAAGCTTTGGTTGGGGAGTTGCCAGCGCTCCCGCGAGTTGCTAACTGGGCCGTTAGTTGTGCGTGTGTAGCGCAAGGTGCGTGGTAGCACTGTTCAGTTGGCTGACTCACCACTCCCAATCGTCTCTCTGACGGACTCACGGTCGTTTCGGCTCAGGCTTGTTCCTGATCTCTGTTCGTTCGGAGCCTTCGCTTCCTGGACGGTGAAGTAGTGTAAAGTCAGTAAAAATAGGTTATCCTAAACTGAACAAGAGACGACCAGGCCAAGAGAGATATCTCTATTGGTCTAACTGGTAGAGTGGCTGCCTCATAACCCAAGGGTCCCGAGTTCAATCCCAGCCCATGGCAGGGAATATTTTCGGGAGGCTATTTCAGCATCTAACGAAGTTTAGGTTTGTTTGTTTTGTAGATGTTAAGGTGACAATCACCACGGTCGATCTGGGGATCCGCCGCTAATGAGCTCGTCCTGGAATCTTTACGACTCTGAATCTTACGATTCTTTACAGGACTGAACATACCATTTTTATCGGCAATAGCTCAGAGAAGAGTGTTGAGAGGGGAGAAGGGGTGTTGGAGAGAGAGGAAGATGTTGGAGTGGCTTTGTTATGTGTGTTTTATCTGTATACGTCGTCAGGATGTCCCCTGACTGGGTGCAAGCATGTGAAACATGCTAGGACGTACTACCGCACCCACTAAATGTCCGCCGTGGCAGGGATTCGATCCCGGGTCTTTCAGATTCACACGCGAGCGTGCTCACCACTTGACCACCATGGCCCTGTCTAGGTGTGATGGTAAAATTGTTAAGATGTTTGAAAGTAAGATCGGAGCTCCATAAATCCTCTTTCAGGTATGGTGTGGAGGAGACGTTGGAGCATATGCTGATAGAGTGTGCGCGCATGGTAGGGATCGAGAGAGAGCGTGTGGAAGGAAAGACGTGCGAGTACAGAGAGTAAAGACAAATGAGGACATGGGACATAGGCTAGAGGGTGTGAAGAAGGGGACATAAGAGAAAGGTTCGAGTGCACTAAAGAGTATCTGAGGAATATATAGAGGGTGAGGATGGGAAACAAAAGCGAGAGAAAGGAGAGTGTAAGGGATACTTTTTCTTTCGAATTTATCCGACTTTTTTTATTATCTTCCCCTTTCTTTCTACTTGTTATCTTTCTTTCTTGCTTTATTTCCCTTATCTCCCCATTTCTTTCTACTTGTTATCTTTCTTTCTTGCTTTATTTCCCTAACGTTCCCTAAACTGTACAGTAGGGAGGAAGCCGATACAAAGGCGTGGCTTAGGTAAGAATTCCCGTCCGACCCGATAAGAAGAAAAACTGCTCTTTCGGAATTTGCTGTCATCAATTCGGGAAAATTATTATTATTTTGTCAACAACAACAACAACTATAGTAATATTCTACATGCCATTCATTGCAGGTATTATATATTTAATAGTGTTTTTGGTAGCATTCAAGGAGACTACTGCAGGACTCTTCTTCTTCTTACCTCTGACCGGGTATAGGCTATCCTAGTGTTTACTACCCTAAGTATACCCCTTTGAAAGGACATTAGCCTAACCTAACAACCTTACCTAACCTAACCTAGTATTATAGGTGGGGGGCTGCCGCCCCCACTTTGACTTAGATTGTTGGTGTATTTGTCTGTGAAGTGGGTATTTTTCAATTTGTTGATAACGAAAATCCTCCATGCGGACTATAGGCCTAGGCCTATAGAGAAAAATATGGCGAATCTATTGGTGCCTATTTTCCCTAATAAATTGTTTCTCATAACGTCGCACTAGTGTCGTTGAATATTATCGTGTTTTTCACAGTGGCATTAATAGGAAGGTTCTCTTAAGGTCACAGTGGCAACATTGCCGCCTTTTAGATCATTAGATGCCACTGCATTTAGCCTATTTATTTTGTGTTGAACATGGTTTTCCTATTGTATAGCCTAGGCCTAGTAGCCTAGGCTTAATTTTTGTGCTTTAGGTATTTTCAGAAGATTGATTGTAAGTTATTAAAACCACTGTAATCTGTAAATTGATGAAGTCATGACTCATGAACAATACCATTAGGCCTAGGCTATAGCCTACCTAGGCTAGGCTAGGCTAGGCCAGGCTAGGCCTAAGCTAGGCTAACTAAAATAAAGAACCCATGAACAAATCTTGGTCTTCTAAATATTTTCCGGGAAAGATGTAGGCTAGGCCTAGGCTAGTAGCCTAGCCTATCCGGGCCACCGCGCTCATGGTTAACCTAGGCTATGTTCCGTTCCCGTCTAGGCTATTTTGATGGCTATTTTATCCAGGCGTAGCCTACGGTCCGTAGGTCGTCATGTTTACATAGGGCGATCGTCGGGGTTAACTTCGCGTCTAGCCTACAGTATTTTGACGGAAACAGGACGATTCGACGGTGCGCCAGTTCGACGATCCCGTCGAAAAGAGCTGGCTGAAAGTTGTTCGATTTTGGACTTTGGACTTTGGACATTCGGATGTAAACAAAGCGACGAATCTCAAGCGATCTTGAACGAAGCAAGCTGGTTTGCTTAGATACGTTTAGTATGATCAATACGTATATTATTTATGTTGTATTTAATATTTCTTGGCAAATCTATTATCACACAATTAAAATTCATATTATAGGCCTAGCCTAAGTAATGTTAACCAGGAAATAAATAATTATATATACTGGTAGCCTATTGTTATGGAATAACAAGCCATAGTAAATACCAATGACACTGCAGATCAGTTCAGTTCAGTTGGAATTCGGGAAGTTTAGCCTTAACGTCGGCACTTCCCTAAGAGGTTTTGTTATTTTTCTTTTTGTGACTTTGTGACGTGCTCATTTTGTCTAAAAATAAATATATCTCATTTTTCATCCCTTTTCCTGAAATCTTCTTTCTTCAGTCTTGTTTCTTCTCTCGTCTTACTTCATTCTTGTTTCTTCTCTCTTCAGTCTTCTTATTTCAGTTCTTTCAATTTTTTCTCTCGTACTCTCCACATTTGATATATTGTCTGTTTCACTCTATCGCTTATTTCTTTGTTAAATAAAAGATGTCCGATGACTTGGTTTTCATTTTCAATATAAGGCTGTTGGAACCCTGGATCTTTTATTCTGCATGCTTTATAAAATGAACAGTGTAGTAGAAAATGTTTTTAGGTCTTCTGTTCCTTCCTTACACATATCGCATTGTGTCTCTCCTCCCACATGCCTATTTCTATCTTTTAGATTTAAGTTATTTGTCCTACATCTGTAAAATATTATAGATGCCTGTGTGTTGTCATAAATATCTTCCTCTCTCTTAATCTCCTTTTTATAACTCCTATACACTTCTAGGCTACTCTTCTCTGCCAACTCCTCTCGCCATCTTCCCGAATCCCAGTCCAGAACTCTTTTTCTAATGTCGTCCTTCTTAATATTTGCTAAATTTGTTTCTCCTAACTTCAAATTCCCTACATACTTTCTAATTTCTGCAGTCCAGGGATCTTTACTATTTCTAAGTTTTTCCTCTGTGATTCTTCTTAGCAAGTCATTACTTTCCTCTCCTACTAAATATTTAAGATATTTTATGTTACCTTCCATAATTCTTGCCTCCATTGATGAGGCTCCTATTTCACCCCTTAAGGTTACCTTTTGGGCATATCTGGGTGCCCCTAATATGTGTCTAAAAACCCTATTCTCTATATTTTGTAATTTATCTATTTCTGTTTTTGAAAAACCTATAACATTCGAGCCATACAGGACTGCTGGTATCACAATACTTTTCCAATATGTTTTTCCAATAAGTATCTTATTACAATATCCTGAATATATCCTGAATATCCAATAGAATCCTGAAAACTGTTGGATATTGGACTTTGGACATTGGACTTTGGACATTCAAACATTACTGGATAGTGAGTAGCCTATTGAATATCCAATAAAACCCTGAAAACTGTTGGATATTGGACTTTGGACATTGGACTTTGGACATTCAAACATTACTAGATAGCCTATTGATTAGCCTAGAGTTGAATATCCAATAAAAAACTGAAAACTGTTGGATATTGGACTTTGGACATTGGACTTTGGACATTCAAACATTACTAGATATTGATTAGCCTAGAGTTGAATATCCAATACAAAAAAATGAAAACTGTTGGATTTTGGACATTGGACTTTGGACATTCAAACATTACTAGGCCTAGATATTGATTAGCCTAGAGTTGAATATCCAATAAAAAAATGAAAACTGTTGGATATTGGACTTTGGACATTGGACTTTGGACATTCAAACATTACTGGATATTGATTAGCCTAGAGTTGAATATCCAATAAAAACCTGAAAACTGTTGGATATTGGACATTGGACATTCAAACTGAAAAAAAAAAAAAAAATCAAACTACTAGATATTGAGTAGCCTAGAGTTGAATATCCAATAAAAACCTGAAACTGTTGGATATTGGACTTTGGACATTGGACTTTGGACATTCAAACTGAAAAAAAAAAAAAAAAATCAAACTACTAGATATTGAGTAGCCTAGAGTTGAATATCCAATAAAACCTAAAAACTGTTGGATATTGGACTTTGGACATTGGACTTTGGACATTCAAACTGAAAAAAAAAAAAAAAAATTCAAACTACTAGATATTGATTAGCCTAGAGTTGAATATCCAATAAAAACCTGAAACTGTTGGATATTGGACTTTGGACATTGGACTTTGGACATTCAAACATTACTAGATATTGATTAGCCTAGAGTTGAATATCCAATAAAAACCTGAAAACTGTTGGATATTGGACTTTGGACATTGGCCTTTGGACATTCAAACATTACTAGATATTGATTAGCCTAGAGTTGAATATCCAATAAAACCCTGAAAACTGTTGGATATTGGACTTTGGACATTGGACTTTGGACATTCAAACATTACTGGATATTGATTAGCCTAGAGTTGAATATCCAATAAAACCCTGAAAACTGTTGGACATTGGACTTTGGACATTCAAACATTACTAGATATTGATTAGCCTAGAGTTGAATATCCAATAAAACCCTGAAAACTGTTGGACATTGGACTTTGGACATTCAAACATTACTAGATGCTAATCAATATCTAGTAATGTTTGAATGTCCAAAGTCCAATGTCCAAAGTCCAATATCCAACAGTTTTCAGGTTTTTATTGGATATTCAACTCTAGGCTAATCAATATCCAGTAATGTTTGAATGTCCAAAGTCCATTGTCCAAAGTCCAATATCCAACAGTTTTCATTTTTTTATTGGATATTCAACTCTAGGCTAATCAATATCTAGTAATGTTTGAATGTCCAAAGTCCAATGTCCAAAGTCCAATATCCAACAGTTTTCAGGTTTTTATTGGATATTCAACTCTAGACTAATCAATATCTAGTAATGTTTGAATGTCCAAAGTCCAATATCCAACAGTTTTCAGGTTTTTATTGGATATTCAACTCTAGGCTAATCAATATCTAGTAATGTTTGAATGTCCAAAGTCCAATGTCCAAAGTCCAATATCCAACAGTTTTCAGGGTTTTATTGGATATTCAATAGGCTACCGGTACTCACTATCCAGTAATGTTTGAATGTCCAATGTCCAATGTCCAAAGTCCAATATCCAACAGTTTTCAGGATTCTATTGGATATTCAGGATCTGCAGTGTCATTGGTATTTACTATGGCTTGTTATTCCATAACAATAGGCTACCAGTATATATAATTATTTATTTTCTGGTTAACATTACTTATAATATGAATTTTAATTGTGTGATAATAGATTTGCCAATAAATATTAAATACAACATAAATAATATACGTATTGATCATACTAAACGTATCTAAGCAAACCAGCTTGCTTCGTTCAAGATCGCTTGAGATTCGTCGCTTTGTTTACATCCGAATGTCCAAAGTCCAATATCGAACAACTTTCAGCCAGCTGTCGAAAAGTCCAAATTTGCGATCGTCAAAATGTCTCGGCAAGAATGTAGTTACTGGGTGTAGGCTACCGCCCGTCTTGTTTACACTACGCGGACGCTCACCATCATGTTCCCGTCTATTTTGACTGCCTTTGGATACAAAAATACATTACCCTAACTAAACAACTTAACCTAACCTAACCTAGTAGGCTACGGTATTATAGATTTATAGGCCTAAGTATTTATTTTATTATAAATAATAATAATAATAATAAGCATGTTACTTATTTCTCATAAGCGCCAATTTTTCCGAAGAATTCACTAGCGCTCGAAATTTATAAGTATTTATAGATGATCTAGGCCTATGTTGTATGTCGGTAGCCTAGTGGTACACCCGGTAACTACATCCATCCCAATGTCTCCATCAGAACCATAGAATCGTCGGTTTAATGTTATTTTAATACCACAAATTTTGTTGATATATTTGAAGATAAATAATGAATCTATAGGCTATGCCGTTTCGCAGGAATATACCAAACCTAATAAAAAAGTATGGTACTAAAATGTCTTTTTCGTAACAAGGTTGTCAATACGGTACTTTCAGTCATTGATAGCTCTAAAGATCATATGAAAATGTGTTAAACCCTCGGAAAAACCTAATATAAAAGTATGGTACAGTACTAAAATTTAATTTTCGTAACAAGGTTGTCAATACGGTACTTTCCCGTTATCAATGTACAATCAAGCTGAAGATTGCAGAGTAAACACCATAGACTTCATCGACTTTTCTTTCACCTTCGTATAATCGACAGCCAATTTTTTTTATTTTTTTATTAACCCGTGGAGCCCCGGCTAGTTTTGTAATGTTTGCGCACCAGAACCCGGCCGGTTTTCAAAAAATGGTTTTATTCCAGAAACAATAGCGAATGGGTTAGGAATGAAGGAAAAACCACGAAAAACCGCTCAAAAAGCTTAAAAAATGGTCCTACAGAGCCCCCGAAAACGGATTTTACAAGAGTAAAAAATTGAAGGCAATTATCCCAAAAAAACAGGTTATTGCGCGCTCGCGCGCACGCACGTGGACTGAGAGTTTTCAACCATCGGCACGGTTGCATGGGATACGTACACAGTTCCCATACAAATCTGAGCCCTCTTGAGTGGCTACACCTGAGGTTACGGTCGGCGCAATTAGGGTGACGCGTCAGGCGCGTCTCTGGGGCTGTGCGTTACATACATCGCCGACGCGTCAGACGCGTCGCTGGGGCTGTACGGGTTAAGGGATTAGTACTCAACCAGCGGGGGTGTGGGGGCGGCAGCCCCCACCCATAATACTAGGTTAGGTTAGGTAAGGTTGTTAGGTTAGCCTAATGTCTTTTCAAATCACTATCGGTGAGCGTGTCTCAACATCGATCGATAGGCCTAATGGGGAAAATAGGTTTTCCCGAGATTTCTAATTACAGTAATTACAAACACTATATATTGATGCAAATGACCAATTTTGTTTATAAAAAACACTCGGAAAATTTGTGGTATTAAAACAAAAAAAATCCGAATCGTCCAATAATACAGCCGAACCGTCAAATTGTACTTCTCAACCCCTTGGGGTTCATGTTGCATTCTAAGGGCTAGGCTATTTTCATACTTTTATTTATTAATTAACCCCTTCAGCACGATGGTCTTTTTACCCATGAATCTGGCTATCATTCGACGATTTTATGCTGTTTACGAAGAGCCGATGCTATTCGAAGGGTTTATTGAGATCGTTTTGACCCCTTCGAGTCCTAGAAGTAGCTTATAAACTTAAGATAAAAAATTTATGGTAACCATATGATGGACATTTTGTCATCGTGCTGATTCACTGCTGAAGGTCTTAAGAAAGTTCGGTAAATTTCTATAATTGCACCTAGGGTATACGAACTAAAAAAAATATTACTGTATTTAACAGGAAGGTACGACGAGGTAAGTGATATGGTATAGGTGGCAATATGCGGAAATGGATTATAAGGGCATTCTGCCCCCTCTGACAAAAGTCTATCAATCTAGATGTAACACAGATTTTACAATGTTTCAGAGAGACATTAGCCTAACCCTAACCTAACAACCTTAGCTAACCTATCCTAGTATTATGGGTGGCGTGGGGGCTACCGCCCCCACACACCCGCTGGTTGGGTAAAACGGTAGAAATCCAGTTCGGGTGGAGTGAGTAACGTAGATTTTCGTAAGGGAGTCAGAGGGGGCGGAATTCCCTTATAATCCATTTCCGCATATTGCCATCTATACCACATCACTTACCTCATCGTACATTTTTGTTGTTGTTGTTGTTTTTCCCCAAGCTGCCTGGCCGAACAGCCCCAAGGCCCGAGCAAGGCCAAGGCCACAACCGAGCGCCCCCACAGAACCCTCCCTGCCGACCACAATAAAGCCTGGGTGACCGAAGCCACTCCATGGCGGGGAGCTGAGGAGGGCGCGGAAACGCCCGGGAAACCAAAGCCCCACCCAGGGCCCTGTGCCCCTCAGCAATTATGAAGAGAAAGTTGAGGGGCAAAGGAAAGATGTGACGCTTTGGCTTCCAATCTTGGTAGATAAGGAGGTCAATCCACGCAAGAGACGCCGTCACTTGAGATCTAGAAAATATAAAAGTAAAAGGAACAGTCAGAGTAAGCTATGGGTATGGCAGAGATCGCTCAGTTCTCACTCTGATAGACCAGCCCATCACCACATGACTAGAACCCAATCCTCTCGGCATCAGCTAGGAAAGGCCCTAGAAAGCCGCCTTTGGCGGGGGGATGGCTCCCCTATTTCAACCCCTTTCGGGGTTGGGCACCCGCCGCTTACCTTTTTGTTAAATACAATAATAATTTGTTTAGCTCGTATAGGTGCAATTATAGAATAATTCCGAAAGTTCCTCAATTCCTTCCTAAGCTGTATATTATCGTTGAATGATAGACAATTCAACTTTAATGAAAGTTTGAAGCTTTGGGTCATGCATTTGATTTTGCATTCTGTGTTTATTAGCTTTGCAAAGGTCATGTTCTATTTGTGTGTGTACAGAATTAGAACCATCAAAGCCTTAATTCGAAGGTTTATCTGTTTCGAAATTGTGCGTATATGTGTGTGTGTGATTAGAATAATCAAATTTCATAATTTGAAGATTTAACTTTCAAAATTGTGTGTATATGTGTACTTACACTAGTTGTACTTACACTAGTTGTATTTGCGGGAGTGAGCATGCTCGTTAATTCCCGCCTCCTAAGATATGTTTGTCATACCGTGCTTTGAAACTATGCACTGATGGTGCAGACACTACTTCGGCTGGCAATTTGTTCCACCCACTAATCGAGTTGGTAGGAAATCTTTTACTTTTCAGATCAGATTTACTATTAGGCACTGTCAGTTTGTAGCTGTGACCTCTTGTTCTCTCACCTTGTTCTCTCACCTCCATCCCTTTCTATGAAGTTTTCTTGGTCGATTTTGTCAATACCTCTAACACATTTGTATATCTGAATTTGTTGTCCTCGTTTCCTTCTCTGTTCCAGTGTAGGTAGATTCAATCTCTCGAGCCTCTCTTGGTACTCCAAATTTTCCAAACCTGGGATCATCCTCGTAGCTGCTCTCTGTACCCTCTCAATTTTGTGGATATGTTTCTTCATGTGAGGGGACCACGTGTATTTACCTAATTGTAGTTTACAGGAGTTGAGCTAAGCTCGTGTTGTCCCGTCTCTCAGTCTACTTTAATCCAATTTTTTCTTGAAAATATGGATGTTCCTTGCCCCTACCACCTCCTCCTCCAGCCTATTCCATTTGTCAATACATCTATAGGGGAAGCTAAACTTCCTGATATCGTTCTTGCAGGTAGGTCTTTTTACTTTGTAGCTGTGGCCTCTAGTTATTCCTGTATCCATAATTAATATATCCTCCCTATCCAGCCTCTCCAGCCCTCGGGTGTATTTGTACATCATTATCATGTCCCTTCTCTCTCCTCTCTTTTAGACTCGGTAGATTTAATTTGTCTAGCCTCCCTTCATATGGCAGTTCTCTGAGACTTGGAACCAATCTAGTAACTGCTCTCTGGATTCTTTCTAACTTGAGATTATGCTTCTTTAGATGCGGGGACCACACCACTGCTGCATACTCCAATCTTCGTCTAATCACACTTTTTATAATTTTCGCTACCATGGTCTCATCCAAGTAGTTCAGAGCAACTTTCATATTCCCGGCCATTACATACATTCCGCTAAAGAGCTTGTTAATATGTTTCTCTGGCGACAAGTTATCTTGTATAATCAACCCTAAATCCTTTTCTTTAGATTGGCCTTGCTAATTATATTATCTCCCATCCTGTACTCCCAATTTGGTCTATTCACACTTCTTCCCATATTTAACACATGGCATTTACTTATATTAAATTTAATTTTCCACTTGGTGCTCCATTCGTATATTTTATCTAAATCCCCTTGCAGCTCCTCACAACTACCTTTATTTGTCTCATAATTTTTACGTCATCTGCAAACATTGACATGTAGGAGTTTATGCCTATCGGCAGGTCATTCACGTACATAAGGAACATGAGAGGTGCCAACACACTTCCCTGCGGCAAACCACTCTCAACTTTCCTCCACGATGAGTAAGTTCCTCTAATGTTGGTCCTCATTTCCCTATCTGTTAAATAGCTCTCCATCCATTTCAGCAAACTCCCCCTGACACATCCTAGTGTCTCAAGCTTAGATAACAATCTCTTATGTGGTACTTTATCGAATACTTTGGAAAGGTCTAAGTAGACGCAGTCCACCCATCTGCCTCTTTCTTGGAGTACATCTATCACCCTACTGTAATAACATAGCAAACTGGTAACACAAGATGTCCCTTCTCTGAATCCAAATTGCTTTGGGGTTATTATCTTCTTTCTCTCCAATATTTTCATCCATCTCTTCCTAATTAGCTTTTCACAAATCTTGCATACAATACTAGTAAGTGAAACTGGTCTATAGTTTAAAGGGTCCACAGTGTTTCCATTCTTGTATATCGGAATGATATTAGCTCTTTTCCATTCAACAGGAACCTGTCCTTTATCTAAGGAAGCTTAAATTATGTCCCTCACTGGCTCCACTAATTGCTCTGCACACTCCTTTAAAACCCAGGCAGACACTTCATCCGGTCCCATAGCTTTCCTTACTTCAAGTCCTCTCATCGCAGATAACAGTCATCTCTAGTTATTTCAATCTTACTAAGACCACTCTCCAGTACTCCCTGCCTGTGGTTCGTCAAAACTTTCCTCTCTAGTAAAAACTGACCCCAATTTGTTATTCATTACCTCGCACATGTCCGATACATTTTCATACGTCCTAGCATCAACTCTTAATTTAGTAATTTGTTTCTTTACCTTCAACTTACTGTTTATATATTTATAAAATAATCTAGGGTCACTTTCACATTTAATGTTCTTCTCATAGTTCATTTTAACTTGCCTAATTATGTTAACATATATATTCCTCTCCTGTTTATATTTATTCCGATTACTCTCAGTGTTCCTTCTCCTTAATCTAGCCCAAGCTGCATCATGCCTACCCAAAGCTCTTTTGCATTTCAAATTAAACCATTCTTTCTGCTTAGTAAAATTTCCAGTTTTATATCTTGGAACAAACAGATTGGTTCCTTCTCTATAAATTTCGAGGAATCTACTATATTTACCTTGTACGTCTTGTTCCTTCAAAATAAGATCCCAATCTACTCCCTCTAAATATCTTTTCAAGGATACATAATCAGCTTTACTATAATTTAATCTGTCATTTATATAGCTATTGTCTAATCTATTGGCATTACTCGAGGTCAACTTCCATTTTAGTAATAGGTGATCACTTTTACCTACAGGACATAGATAGTTTATATCACTAATTTCGTGAGGATCTTTTGTAAAAATCAGATCGAGTTTAGAAGGTTCGTTATTACCCCTCATTCTAGTATTTTCCTTCACATGTTGTGCAAGTACATTTTCCGTAACCAACTCTACTAGCCGACTTCCCCAAGATCTCTGATTTGGCCCTGCATCTCCCGATTCCCAATCAACCTCACTACAGTTGAAATCTCCTACCAAGATCAATCGATTCTTCCTTAAAAGCAATCTTCTCAACGACTGAATCATATCCTCGACCATCTCCTCAAACTCCAACTCCCTCCATGCTCTGGTCTTTGGTGGCATGTAAGCTACTGCTATGTCTAGCTTTTTTCCTTCTATATCATTGAGTTCAACTGCCATTGGCTTTGGTTTCCCGGGCGTTTCTGCACCCTCCTCAGCTCCCCGCCATGGAGTGGCTTCGGTCACCCAGGCTTTATTGTGGTCGGCAGGGAGGGTTCTGTGGGGGCGCTCGGTTATGGCCTTGGCCTTGCTCGGGGCCTTGGGGCTGTTCGGCCAGGCAGCTTGGGGAACAACAACAACAACAACTGCCATTATTTCTGCCTTGTCATTATTTAACTCCACATGCTTTGCTGTCATAGGGTTCTTAACTAATACTGCCACTCCACCTCCCGTTTTACCCTTTCTATCATATCTCCATATATTATATATATCCTTCATTAAACACTATGTTGCTGTCAAAGTCCTGGTTCAGCTTTGTCTCCGTCAAACAGACTATCTGTGGTTGATCTTTTCTTAATATATCTTCTAACTCTACCTTTTTACTGTTTATTCCATCTATATTAGTGTAGTAGCACAGTATATTTGAATCCACCTCTTTGTTTCTCTTCCCTCTCTGCCTCCTACCAGGTTCACCTCCTCCTCCATCCCTTCCCTGACCTAGCTCCACCTCCCCTGCTAATTCTATTCTCCTCCTTCCCCCCCCCCCCCCTCCACAACCTCCCATAACCCCTCTCTCTCCCTCTGTTCCACCTTCTCCACCATATCCTGGCTCTCTCTCCAGTTACTCACTCAGTTACTTGTTCGTCAAGGGGAATCCACGCAATGCGAGCTAAGCTCATTATTATTTCTTACAGTTTCTTACAGTAGATCCTCTGGAAAAAGGCAAACTATGCCTGTGTATCCAGCTCAGTACCAGTACTTGCACTGCTGCGGTCGTTCACGGTGTTGGCGGCGGCGGTAGCAGACGCAACATTTTTACTATTCTGTATTTTTGTTTTATAATCAAACTTCAAATCTTGTCTTCCCCATGCTTTATCAAGATTACTTTCAAACTCCCTTATTGATTCGGAATCGACTACATACTGGGGCAGTGCGTTCCACTCATTTACCACTATCACAAAATGAGTTCTTCGCCTTCTCAAGCCTATTTCTTTCTTTGTAAATTTTCTTAGAGTGTCCTCTCGTTCTTGTTCCCTCCCGCATCAAGAAGATACCTTCACACACATCCTCATCGTACTTTCCTGACACTATCTTAAAAGTCTCTATCATATCCCCTCTCTTTCTCCTATATGCCAGTGTCGGAAGTCCCAGTGTCCTCAACCTCTGCTCATAGCCCGCGTTCTTCAACGTTGGTACCAGCTTGCTAGCTCTCCTCTGCACTTTCTCCACTGCTTCTATATCCTTTACCATATATGGAGCCCACACCTGGTTTGCATATTCCAGGTGCGGCCTAACCAGCGCTGTATATAGATTCCTGAAGATTTCTTCGTCAAGTGACACAAATGTCCTCCTTATCAGCCCTACAATTCTATTGGCTTTGTTTATCTTTTCCGCTAAATGTTCTGAGAAATTTATCTATCACTACTCCTATATCCTTTTCTGCACTCACTTCCTCCATCGCTTCATACATACTGTATCCTACCTTGTCTATCTTGCTGGTCCCAATCCGCATGTACTTGCATTTTTTTGGATGAAAAGGCATTAACCAATGCTCAGACCATCCCTTCATGCCCTCCACATCTCCTTGAAGCAAACCCATATCTTCCTTACTCCTCACTCTTCTATACAGTTTAGTGTCATCCGCATACAGGTATACCTCACTTCCATTAGTTATAACTTCAGGCAAGTCGTTGATAAATATAACGAACAGCAGTGGTCCCAACACAGATCCCTGAGGTACCCCACTTGTAATTTCCCTCCACCCCGAGCCTATTCCATTCACCAATACCCTCTGTCTCCGATCTTTCAGGAAGGCTTCTATCCATTTCACACATTTCTCCCCTATATTATAGCTTCTAACTTTCTCTATTAACCTTTTATGTGGGACCTTATCGAAGGCCTTCATAAAATCGCAATATACCACGTCTATTACATCACCATCTTCTAGAATTTGCATCCAATCATCTACCACCTTAATTATCGCGCCTCCTTAACTGGGAATGTATTGCGTGAAATGCATGTTAAGTGTTTTATGTACTGTTGGAATGGCTGTGGATGTGTGTGTAGTCTGTATTTTAGCCAATTGGCGACATCGGAAACGAAGGCTTAGGGTGGATCTGTATGGTACCATTCTCACTATAGACGGTACCGTCTCGCCCGAAGGCTTAGGTAGCCATCAGCTTAGGTGAACCATATGATACCCATCTCGCCTTGTACCATTTTTGCCAACCCCAGATGGGACGTCACAACGTCGTCCACTTATTCCAGGTACCTATTTACAGCTAGGTGAACTGAGGCTAACACATGAAAGGAGACAAGCCCAATTTGTCTCCGCCCGGCCGGGGATTGAACCCCCGACCCCTCGTGTGTGAGACGAGAGCTCTACCTACTAGGCTACGGGCTGTGTGTGTGTAGGCATTTCTAATGGAAAGGGCTACACATATCATAAGGATGGGAAGATTAATTAAAAAGGACAGCAAAGATAGAGGTATATTTTATCACTGCCAAAAATGTAAATACAGTATATAATTACAATTTCCAAATATATGCTAAACATAAGAATATTATATATAGTCAACAAATGCTGTTGAAAAATAGACTAGCCTACTCTATAACAAAAATACAAAAAGAAGTTTCGACGGCACCGTCGAACCGTCCAGTTAGCGCCGGCGAACTGGCACACCGTCAAAATGTCCAGTATTTATTTTAACGGCGATTTATTCAGTTATTTGTCCCCTGCTGGCAATATATATGATACTGTCAATATGTCATGGGGGTGAGGGGGGGCAAAGCGCCCCCCTCAACATATTATTGTAGGCTATCCAAAGGAAGTCAAAATAGATGGGAACATGATGGCAAGTGTCCGCCGCCGCTCCGCGTATTCACGTAGTGTAATAACTTGAGTTGAGTAAAACATAGGGGCAAGAATGTAGAGTTCGGGCGTACCGCCCTCCTTGTTTACACTACGCGGAGCGGCGGCTAACGCTTGCCATCATGTTCCCATCTATTTTGACTGCCCCCCTCCTCACCCCCCCATGGCATATTGTCATCATCATAATTATATAGGCTATTGCCAGCAGGGGGCAAATAACCAAAACAAAAAGCCGTCAAAACGATCGCCCCCTCACCCCCCCATGACATATTGTCATCATCATATATATTGCCAGCAGGGGGCAAATATCCAAAAAAATCGCCATCAAAATACTGTAGACGCGAACTTAACCGCGGCGTCGCCGGGGATCCACCGCCATAGGTAAACATGACGACCGTACGCCCGGACACTAGGCCTACATCCATCCCGAAATTTGGTGTAACTCAAAAACCAAATAAGCTGGAAAAGAAAAAAAAACAATGTGTGGGCTACCCCAGGAGGATGTTGGCTTTATATGCTGAAAAAGTCAATTGTCCAGCCTTAGTTTTTGACCAATTAAGATTTTAGTAATGTGGGTTCAAATGGTCCACAACACATTTTTTTCCTACATATTATTATCTTACTTGCATAACATATCCTATTTTGGGGAAGGATGTAGTGTCCGGGCGTACAGTCGTCATGTTTACGTGGGTTGATCGCCGCGGTTATGTTTGCGTCTACAGTATTTTGAATGCGATTTTTTTCGGTTACTGTATTTGCCCCCCTGCTGGCAATATACTGTATATGATGATTCTTACAGTTTCTTACAGTAGATCCTCTGGAAAAAGGCAAACTAGGCCTGTGTATCCAGCTCAGTACCAGTACTTGCACTGCTGCGGTCGTTCACGGTGTTGGCGGCGGCGGTAGCAGACGCAACATTTTTACTATTCTGTATTTTTGTTTTATAATCAAACTTCAAATCTTGTCTTCCCCATGCTTTATCAAGATTACTTTCAAACTCCCTTATTGATTCGGAATCGACTACATACTGGGGCAGTGCGTTCCACTCATTTACCACTCTATCACAAAATGAGTTCTTTGCCTTCTCAAGCTTATTTCTTTCTTTGTAAATTTTCTTAGAGTGTCCTCTCGTTCTTGTTCCCTCCCGCATCAAGAAGATACCATTACACACATCCTCATCATACTTTCCTGACACTATCTTAAAAGTCTCTATCAATTTTATCCCCTCTCTTTCTCCTATATGCCAGTGTCGGAAGCCCCAGTGTCCTCAACCTCTGCTCATAGCCCTCGTTCTTCAACGTTGGTACCAGCTTGCTAGCTCTCCTCTGCACTTTCTCCACTGCTTATATATCCTTTACCATATATGGAGCCCACACCTGGTTCGCATATTCCAGGTGCGGCCTAACCAGCGCTGTATAGAGATTCCTGAAGATTTCTTCGTCAAGTGACACAAATGTCCTCCTTATCAGCCCTACAATTCTATTGGCTCTGTTTATCTTTTCCGCTAAATGTTCTGAGAAATTTAACTTATTGTCTATCACTACTCCTATATCCTTTTCTGCATTCACTTCCTCCATCACTTCATACATACTGTATCCTACCTTGTCTATCTTGCTTGTCCCAATCCTCATGTACATACAGTCGACCCTCGATTTAACGGACTAATAGGGGGAGACGGTGTCCGTAGCTGGAAAAAGTCCGTAGCTGGAAAATTGCCTTCGGATTTTTTTTTTCTTTTTTTTTATTTTTTTTATTGAGGGACACATTGTGCTGTACTGTCCCTGAAAACATAATACAGGTGGTATTTGTCATTGATATGATAAATTTCACATGGAAAAAAAAAAAAAAAAAAAAAAAGGGATATCCCCGTTGCTGTAGGCCTACTCCCTCACCTCCCCGTCCCGGCCTCAACCCCGACCCCGTTACTGTGATAATGTTGATAAGTCTTGTGCTACACCCTATTGATAATGCAAAACTATTGAACACACTTAAAAGTGTATGAATTTTGGTCTATATAATCTGTGAATCATTTCTGATATGATAGAATTAAAGATTTTTTTTCCCACCAACTTATAATCAGCAAAAACGACACAAATGTCAATTAAAAACATGTTACAATAACCTAGATGGAGGGGAGGGTTGAACTATTTATTTTACTATCTTATTTATTGTTGTTGTTGTTGTTGTTTTTCCCCAAGCTGCCTGGCCGAACATCCCCAAGGCCCCGAGCAAGGCCAAGGCCATAACCGAGCGCCCCCACAGAACCCTCCCTGCCGACCACAATAAAGCCTGGGTGACCGAACCCACTCCATGGCGGGGAGCTGAGGAGGGTGCGGAAACGCCCGGGAAACCAAAGCCCCACCCAGGGCCCTGTGCCCCTCAGCAATTATGAAGAGAAAGTTGAGGGGCAAAGGAAAGATGTGACGCTTTGGCTTCCAATCTTGGTAGATTAGGAGGTCAATCCACGCAAGAGACGCCGTCACTTGAGATCTAGAAAATATATAAGTAAAAGGAACAGTCAGAGTAAGCTATGGGTATGGCAGAGATCGCTCCGTTCTCACTCTGATAGACCAGCCCATCACCACATGACTAGAACCCAATCCTCTAAGCATCAGCTAGGAAAGGCCCTAGAAAGCCGCCTTTGGCGGGGGGATAGTTCCCCTATTTCAACCCTTTTCGGGGTTGGGCACCCGCCCTTATTTATTCTTATTTATTGTTTATCTATGTGCTGGAAGGATATTATATTTTTCAATTCCATCGCATTAGAAATGATTCAAAGATTACAAAAAGTCCAAATAAGACATAGTTATGTTAATGTATAAGGGATTTAGGTAGATGCATTAGAGAGAGAGTGGCTAGGGGCGAGCGAGCGATAAAATACTAACATATATGAGACGGACTTATGTTTCTGAACGACAAAGGAGACATTTATATTTACTCTCGTTTTCATTTTATTATTTGTCTGTTAGAAGGGTAATATTGTTTTCAATTCCATCGTATTAGAAATGATTCATAGATTAAAAAAAGACCAAATAAGACATAGTTATGTTAATGTATAAGGGATTTAGGTAGATGCATTAGAGAGATAGATAGATAGAAAGAGAGCTGTACAGGGGTTTGCCCGGAGAATGGTGCGCCGCGCCAGCCAATTACCAGACTTTTTTCGAGCAACGGACTTTGTCCATTGTCCGGCTACGGACAGTCCGTTAAATCCGAAATCCGTTGTATCGGGGTCCGTTAAATCGAGGGTCGACTGTACTTGCATTTTTTTGGATGAAAAGGCATTAACCTTAAAATAGGGGATTCATAGGCATTGACTTAATAGGGGAGGTGTGGTGGAGTGGTCTTGCCACTGGCCTGGTAATCTAAAGGTCCCGGGTTCAAATCCCGATGTATCAATGGGAAGATATTATTGGGATGGAATTTGTGCTGTACCTAGTATCAGTGCATTACCACAAGCCCACCGAAACGTCAATAAAATACCCTCATTGTTCCCTGATTAAATAGCAGTGTATGAATATTCCCATATTCAAAATATGCTATAGGGGTGCAATGCCTGGTGAGTTATCTGCTCAACAGGTGGCGTTGTGTGTGTGTAAGTGTGAGAGTCCGAGTGTAGGGGGTGAGACAGTGAAGCACGGGAACGAGATGGCTTCAGAGATGGGGTCGTTTCGGGCCATGAGTGAGCACCGTGCCTCATGTGAAGGCAAGATGGCAGGTCCTCGTTGTACTCTACGTGCTTCACATGTCTCACTCCCTAGACTGGAACAAGACCTCACGGGCTTCACTGTTCATTGTAAAGCGGTGAATGTTAAGGCTCTCAGCCTATGCCTGAGAGGAAGTAAGTTGGAATATAGAAAAAAAAAAAAAAAAAAAAAAAAAAAAAAAAAAAAAACAATGCTCAGACCATCCCTTCATGCCCTCCACATCTCCTTGAAGCAAACCCACATCTTCCTTACTCCTCACTCTTCTATACAGCTTAGTGTCATCCGCATACAGGTATACCTCACTTCCATTAGTTATAACTTCAGGTACCGGTAAGTCGTTGATAAATATAACGAACAGTAGTGGTCCCAACACAGATCCCTGAGGTACCCCACTTGTAATTTCCCTCCACCCCAAGCCTATTCCATTCACCAGTACCCTCTGTCTCCGATCTTTCAGGAAGGCTTCTATCCATTTCACACATTTCTCCCCTATATTATAGCTTCTAACTTTCTCTGTTAACCTTTTATGTGGGACCTTATCGAAGGCCTTCATAAAATCGCAATATACCACGTCTATTACATCACCATCTTCTAGAATTTGCATCCAATCATCTACGACCTTAATTAGCTGTAGTACCGTCGACCTCCCCGGCAAGAATCCGAACTGTCTCCCACTGAAAAGTTGGTTTGACTTAATATGCTCCATTATTCCTTCTCTAATTACCGTTTCCATTAGTTTACACACAACACTTGTCAAACTGACTGGTCTATAATTCCCTGGGTCATTTCTCTTTCCCTTCTTAATAGCTGTTATGTTCGCCTCTCTCCAGTCCATCGGGATTTGTCCTGTATTAAGCGATACCTCAAATAAAATTTTCAATGGCTCTACTAACATCTCACCTCTTTCCTTTATGATTCTTGGGTGTATCCCATCCGGTCCCGGGGACTTACTTCTGTTCATTTTTTCTATAGCCCTTCTTATTCTAGCATGGGAAAACTCTTATTAGTTCTAGTGCCGGTGCCTGTTTGATGGGAATAGTAGGCACTGCATCATCCAACTCCACTGTTAGTACCCCCCCAAAGTATTTCCCCAGCACCTCTGCTTTCTCCTTATCAGTCTCCGCTCTACTCCCATCATCCAACCCCCCTACCAGCTCTGGGATCCCTACTCTTCTTGTTAACTTTTCCTGAATGTACTTCCAGAATATTTTTGGATTATCCTTCACATTTCTAGCAATCTCTCTCTCCCTCTCCTTCACCCCCCTCCTTGTCTCCCACCTTATTTTATTGTTTATTTGTCTGCGTTCCAGATCCACTTCTTTAGCTTCTATACTAGACCCCCTGTTCTTTTTTAACAATTTTAGTCTTTCCCACAATCGTTTCTTTCTTCTAATCAATGTCCAAAGCCTTCTTTTCATTGGCAATTCTGGGTTCGTTCTTTTCCTCAATTTTGTTTTATCCTTATATTCCCTTACTGGTACACTTTTGGATACAGCATTCTCCAGTTTGACTCTAATTTTCCTCCACATTCCTTCAGCGTCTTCACCGTTCAAGTATTCCCCCCAGTCAATGTCCAAACACCGTCTCAGCAGCTCATAATCTGCTCTATCATACTGTACATGTATATTTTTCTATTGCTTCTATTATCCTTCTCTGTTTTAATATTGCAACTAAAGCTTATACAGGCATGGTCACTATGACCTATAGGGCTATCCACATTGACATGTTCCACTATATCCTCCTCATTGCTAAAAATCAAATCAAGTACACTCCCCTGTGTCCCATCTCTATATCTTGTCATCTCTGTAATATGTTGCGTTAAAAAACAATCTCGCACTTTCTCTATAGCTAAACTTATTTTCCAGGCTACCCTGTCCTGCTGGAGTAGTACAATTTGCCCAGTTGATCCTTGGCAAATTGAAATCTCCAATCAAAATTTTATATTTGTTCTCTCTATTATCTATTTCCTCCATTGCTTTCAATAGGTTATCATCCTCTCCCCTACTATTATTTTGGCTTCTATATGTAGAGGCAATTAGAATTGATCCTCTTGCACATTATACTTCAATACACAAATACTCACAATACTGCTGTCTCATATCCACCTCATTAACCTTGAGCTCTTTTCTTACATAAATAAACAGTCCTCTTCCGACCTCTGCTCTAATAGCATTCCTCTCATATAACTCAAAACCCTTCAAACTATACTCCACCAGTTCCCTTTTAATTCTAGCATTTTTTGGTCTTACTTCCTGTAAGGCTATGACATCAGGTTTTTCCTCTTCATCCTGCAACCTACATATCAGTTCTCTTTTCTTGTCCTGGGTAAACACATCCACATTACTAAACATAATCCTTAATCCATCTACCATTCCTTCAGCAATTACACCATCCCGCTCCTCCTGTCCGTACCCTACTCCCCCGTTAGCACTACTGGGTCTGCCACTTTGTCATGATGACAATTGCCATGATGACAATATGTCATGGGGGGGGGGGGAGGGGGTGATGCCTTCAACATATCATTGTATCCAATGGCAGTCAAAATAGACGGGAACATGATCGCAAGCGTCCGCCGCCGCCGTCATGTTTACATAGGTCGATCGCCGCGGTTAAGTTCGCGTCTATTTTTGCGATTTTTTTCTGTTATTTGCCGGCCATGCTGGCAATATACAGTATATGATGATAACAGTGGCGTCACCAGGGGTAAAATTTGGGGGGGCTGTAGCCCTGGCATAGATAGGTGGGTGGGTGGCGAGCGAAGCGAGCCTGAGCAGCTGGGGGGTCCGGGGGGGCGCTGTAACCCCCCCCGGAAAATTTTGAAATTTGAGCAGTTTCTGGGGCCTTTTTGAGGCCTAAAAATGTGTATAAGTAAGAAACATATAAGAACATAAGAACATAAGAAAATGGGAGTCTGCAGAAAGCCGATTGGCCCAAGCAAGGCAGATCCCTTATGACACATAAATATTTATGACACATAAATATTGATGAGCCTGATACCACACAACTGATACCAGCCACAGTTCAGGCACTTCTCAACGTAAACAATCCGATTCTCCGAACATTCGAAAATGCATAATATAATATTAATATACCGGTATATTTTTAGACTAACTAATTAAAATAAACCAATTTTAAAGCCCTGCGATTAATATAAATAATATATTATATTGTAAATATATAATAAGTCTCATAAAAACAATACATATTGCATTTATATTTCCAATAATTTCAATAAATATAACGGCTCAAGCTTCAAAGAAAACCAAGCTTGGTGAAAATATAGGGGAAACTTACTAATATTACTATTATGATTTGAGTCATAGCCATAGGTTTATGTAAATTGTGAATAAATATTCACATTACATAAACAATTCATATTTAACCTATATGGATCAATTAATAAAAAGTAGATGGGGGGGGGGGGGAGGGGGGGGGGATGCAGGGCTGGTGAATGTGGTGAACTGGTTATGCATTATTTATTATTTAATTTTTATTTATTTATTTTAATTACTTTTGGCAGTTTTGGGGTTTACATTTTTTTGGGGGGCTGAGTCCTTGATTTGGGGGGGGTAAGCCCCCCCAAGCCCCCCCCTGGTGACGCCACTGGATCATGATAACAATATGTCATGGGGGGGATGAGCCTCAACATATTGTATCCAACGGCAGTCAAAATAGACGGGAACTTGATCGCAAGCGTTCGCCGCCGCTCCGCGTAGTGTAAACAAGGCGGGCGCCAGCGATACGCCCAAACACTACATTCTTGCCTTATTTTGTTTAACCTATACAAAGTATGTATGAAACTATTTTTCTTTTGTACATGTATAGTTAGAATGGGTAATACCCAGGGGAGGCCTCATAGGCATGTGATAAGGAGTTGCCGGAACTCCTGTTTCATTTGTCTGGCTTCCCTCACCGTTTCTATTTGTCTCACCTACACAGAGAGTAATCCAGCTAGCTCTCACAAACACCTCCTCCTCTTATTCATTTCACTAGGCTACACAAAACAAGCACATCACTTTCCAATAGAAAGAAAAAAAAAATTGGCTCTCACTCTTTCAGCTTCGGGGGAAACACTTGTTATAGGCAGCTTTGCTGTTTGTCTCTTTCATACACATAGCAAAAAACAAAGAAAAACATGAAAGACAGCTGTTACAGTGCAAATTACTGGTAAGCGTAAATAAAGACTAAAATTACGTCAATCGTCACTTCACTTTAATGGACCGTCACATTCCACACAAGCTGCAGAGAGATAAATAGTTACAACCATGGTGGAGAGGAGTTAATGCCCTACCATTTGACATTAGGTTTGACCAAATTATTTTGTATCTAAATAGATAGGCTAGTAAAGCCTTACAAAATTGAAAAAGTTGAAAAAATTAGGCTTACATTCGTTAGAAAGACGCAGAGTTAGAGGGGATATGATAGAAGTGTTCAAGTGGGTTAGTGGGATTAATAAAGGGGACATGAAAAATGTACTGAAGCTCAGTGATAGCGAAAGAACTCGAACAAATGGTTTTAAATTAGATAAATTTTGTTTCAGAAAAGATATAGGCAAATATTGGTTTGGTAACAGAGTTTTAGACATGTGGAATAGGCTACCAAGTGATATGGTAGGATCAAGAACGATAGGGAGCTTTAAGATAAAATTAGATAGGCATATGGACGAAATAGGTTAGGTATGAGGGGGGATCTGCCGGGTGGGTGTGGGCCAATCGGCGCTCTGCAGACCCCCGTAATCTTGTGTTGATCTCTGACTATTTTGGTGAGGTCAGTCCGCAAGGTATTAGTGAGTTGGTTCTATAATTAGGCCTTGTAGCCTAATTGGGGTTGGGTGTGACAGGGATCTGCCTTGTGTGGGCCGATCGGCTTTCTGCAGACTCCCATTTTTTTATGTTCTTATGTAAAATTGTGGCCCATTTGACCCCACAGTGCTGGGGGTCAAATGGGCCACACATACCTTTATTCAACCTAATTTTAAGTTGAACTTATATAATTTTCCAAAAAAAATCAAACTAGTCTCATTTAATAGCGAAAACATGTAATGTTCTGATGCAAGTGTAATATTTTCAAATTTTAACTCAGCTTTTGTTTGGCAGCCAAAAAAACCCCAAAAATGTCCCGTTTGACCCCGTACGACCCTACGCCCGAATACTTTATCCTTACCAATTTTCCTGGGTACCCTATCAATCAAGGAGCATTCAACCGTGATTCGCTTTTTTTTTTACCGATTTCTATTTTTACAGGTTGCCGGTTCTTTGTTTTGGCGAGTAACGGCTATGGGCGAGTCGCGCTCACACCATTTATTTGGTGAATTACGATTTTGAAAAGCCTGCCGCATTGTACAAGACAGAAGGAGAAGGAGGTCAAGTCAACGGAATGCTTTGTTTACTGTTGGGACTGATTATTTTTTGGTGTTATTTTTCGGTGAAATCGGGTTTTTTCAAGTTGTCGATAACAAAATTCCTCCATGCGGACTATAATTAGAAAAATATGGCGAGTCTATTGGCCTCTATTTTCTCAAAGAAATTGTTTCTAATACAGTACTGCGGTGCAAGACGTCTTTAATGATATCAAGGATAGTGTTAGGCCTAATGGGCTACCGTCCGCTTTGTTTACATAAGTCGCACACTCGGCAAGGTCAGCGCTTGGACTCGTAGTTACGATCGCGTCTAGGCCTAATTTGGTATAATTCCAATGGTCTGACAGTCACAAGTTATAGCATTTATTGTTATTACTGTATTTTGAATAAGGATGTAGTATTCGGGCGTACCGCCTGCCTTGTTTACACTACTCGGCACGCTCTCGATTATTTTTCCATCCATTTTGACTGCCGTGGGATACGATAATAGGTTGAGGGGGGCTTTGCTCCCCCCCCCTCCCATGACTTATTGTCATCATCTTATATACTGTATTGCCAGCAAGGGGCAAATAACGGAAAAAATAGATGGGAACATAACCGCGAGCGCACGACCGTTACGGACCGTAAGCCCGGATACTACATCCTTCCCTTATTTTATTAATTTGTCTTTAATATACAGTGTTGTTTTAGAGGCTTTACAGCAAGGACTGGCAGAAATGAGTATTTATTCATTATCCAACAGTCTAAAAACACGACCCCCACTAGCGGGAAGGCCTATGAAGATCAGGGAAAATGAGGGGTTAAAGAGGATTAACGGGAAAATATTAATTTTTATTCCATGATTTTTCCCAGTGGTTATATTTTTATTTTGTTCACTTACATCAATATACTGTATAGTTTTTGTAATGAATCAGAAATCTTGGGAAAACCTGTTTTTCCCATTATCGGTCAATCTTACGACACGCCTCCCGGTAGTGGGATGGCTGTTAAGAAAAAGCGATACTGTAATAAGGTATTGAAATAAAACCTGGCTCGAGTTTTCATTGATTTGAAACCCATAAAACCTGAGCCAACTTTTGCTAAAAGTTGGCTTTGATTTTATGATTTTTAAAAGTAAAATAACCTAGTAACATAACCTAACCTAACCTAGGCCGTTGGATACAATACTAATTCTTACCTACCAGGTAGTAGGTGTTTTAGTACCTTGTACGGTCGCGCTAATAAGTCATGTCTCAGCTGTCATTACGTTTGGCTTGCTCTGTGCTGTATTAATGTCTGTCAGATGTTGGATAGGGTGAGTAAGTGTAGGAACAGGTGTGTATATTTAACTTGATATGAAGAACTAAAGCTTAGATATTGCTGATACCAATTATTGATGAAAACGTATTTGGTGCCGAGACATCACTTATTAGCGCGATTGTACGTGGGATACAAAACTAACCCTTTCCCACCAGCTAGTATATAACACTACTTTAGTACCTAGGATGTGGGATACAAAACTAACCCTTATGTACTTACTCTAGTTGTATTGCGGGAGTGAGCATGCTCGTTATTTCCCGCCTCCTATATGTGTAGGTGTTATATGTATCGTTGGAATGGCTGTGGATGTGTGTGTAGTCTGTATTTTTAGCCAATTGGCGACATCGGAAACGAAGGCTTAGGGTGGATCTGTATGGTACCATTCTCACTATAGACGGTACCGTCTCGCCCGAAGGCTTAGGTAGCCATCACCTTAGGTGAACCATATGATCCCCATCTCGCCTTGTACCATTTTTGCCAACCCCAGATGGGACGTCACAACGTCGTCCACTTATTCCAGGTACCTAGTTACAGCTAGGTGAACTGAGGCTAACACATGAAAGGAGACAAGCCCAATTTGTCTCCGCCCGGCCGGGGATTGAACCCCCGACCCCTCGTGTGTGAGACGAGAGCTCTACCTACTAGGCTACGGGCTGTGTACCAGGTAGTGAGTGTTACTAGTACCTAGTTTATTCCACCTGATCCCATGTCATTAACCTTACCAAAGAACCTAACCTAACCTAGACCTATAGGTATCACCAACGAACTTGACAATTTTGTTGACCCCTTAACTTCTCATAACTCAATAAGGCCTAGAGCAAACTGGCTGGAAATATCCACACCTATTTCCTATTGGGCTTTTCCCTAATGATGGAAATGTCAGCTCGATTGCTTTCATTCATTTTGAGTTATGAGAAGTTAAAGGGTCAAGAAAATTGTCAAGTTCGTTGGCGCTACCTATAGTACTGTACGTGGGATACAAGACTAACCTTCACCAAACACCTAGTATATGTTCATAGTACCCAGTACATGGGATACAAGACTAACCCTTACCTAACCCCTAGTATGTGTTCATAGTACGGTACCCAGTTAGTGGGACACAATACTAGGGAAGGATGTAGTATCCAGGCGTACGGTCGTTATGTTTACATACTGTAGGTCATACACTCACGGTTACGTTCCTGTCTATTTTGACTGCATCTTTTTCTGTTATTTAGCCTACCCCCTGCTGGCAATATATATGATGATGACAATAAGTCATGGGGGGGGCTTTGCCCCCCCCCCCCCCCCCCAACTTATTATAGTACCCCACGACACTCAAATACACGGGAACATGATCGCGAGTAGTGTAAACAAGGCAGGCGATATGCCTGAATACTATATCCTTACCCAATACTAACCCTTACCTACCAGGTAGTAAGTGTTCCTAGTGCCTAGTTTATTCGAAGGAAAATGGCGAGCATACAAATCGGTGCCGTTTATAGACAGACTACACTACTGTATTTGTATCGTAATACTGTATATAGGCCCCATATACAGTAATACATTTGCGACGATACAAACATGTATAGCAATGTAATATGCGATTTGACAATTCAGTAGGATACACAAATTTCTAAAAACAAAAATCGGTCTTGTGACTGTCAGACTGTTGGATAAAACCCCATTTTTTTTTTTTTTTTTTTTAATGCAATTATCTCACAGCCATGTCTTCTAAGCATAGTAGGGAAGGTATACAGTAGGGTAGTGATTGAGAGAGTGAGAGTGAGAATGAAGAAATGGATAGGCGACGAGCAGGGAGGTTTTAGGAAGGGAAGAGGATGTGTAGATTAGATTTTTACCCTGAATTGTGTTGTGGAGAAATATCTGGAGAAGAAACAAAAGGTGTATGTTGCCTTTATGGACTTGGAGAAGGCCTATGACAGAGTGGATAGAGAAGGTTTGTGGAAAGTACTTAGAATATACAGAGTAGATGGCAAGTTGCTGAAAGCAGTGAAGAGCATGTACAGTGTATGAGGGTGCAAAGGCGGCAGTACGTGTGGAGAGTGAGCAGAGCGAGTGCTTTGACCTGAATGTTGGTTTGAAACAGGGGTGTGTGATGTCCCCGTGGTTGTTTACTGTATATATGGATGGAGTTATGAAAGAAATACTATCAAGAGTAGTGTATGTTGGTGTATCACAGAAAAGGGAGGGAATTGAGTGGAAGCTACCTATACTGCTACCTTTTGATACCTTTTGATGTGTTCGCCACTCTTCTAGCGGCACCAAGGAGCACGACGCCCCTCGTTATGGGTGGGCGACAGCTTGCAGTTTGCGGATGATACAGTTCTGATGAGTGATAATGAATGGGAGTTGCAGGGTCTGGTAAATGAGTTTGGAACAGTGTGCGAAAAACGGAATTTGAAGGTAAATGCGGGGAAGAGCAAGGTTATGGTCTTCGAAAGGGATGAAGTCACAGAGTGTGAGGTGAAGCTGAACGGTCAGGCTATGGAGATCGTCAACTCGTTTAAGTATCTGGGCAGTGTGTTGAGTAAAGATGGGACTATGGATGAAGAAGTGCGGGAGAGGGTACAAAAGGGATAGAGGGTTGTAGGAACGCTGAAAGCAGTAACAAGAAATAGGGTTATCGTATAAATACGATAGAATATGACTCTTTTGTGATCTCGTATGTCTCTGTGACGTCACGATCGCTCCTACAGCACGACGTAGGACGAGTAGATCGTATATTATAAGATTGTAAATAAGTTAAGTTATAAAAGGCCTAATATGCTATTAAGCAATATTGCCATGGTCTTATGTAGTATATATGAATTTATCGTATATATTAATATAATTTATCGTATAGAGCAACCTAGATGCGATACGATAATTTGGGCTCCTGGCGATTTGCCAAGGCAGCAAGGTGTGCCTTCAAGGAACACCAGAGCCTTCACGAACACCAACCAGTTAACATCTAATTTTCCGCCCTCAGTTGATCGTGCTTTTGTGCCTCTAATCACAATACACCTACAGCAATACACACAGCTACACCATCACGACGCTCTCATCGACGCCATGACTGACTGACAGATAAGCATAATAATCATGTCCATTCCCATGTAATCATTTATTCTTTCTTTAACTTGACTCGTGTCTCGGGACCGAAGTCTCGATCCCCATTGTCCACCGCCATATTGGGTAAAACGTTCTCCCTTGCCTCATTGCCACGTGGAACTATTGGTGAGTTCATTCTTGGCTAATATTAACCCTTATAACCTTACCCTATATATAAATTTATTATGTGAGACCTTTGGATATAAATTAGCTTGTTTCAGATTGAATTCAATTTAGATATGGAGTAGTTTTAATTTAGATTATTTATTTTATTCATTATAGCTTAGTAATATTTAACTTCCATTGATAGTTTACCACATTGGTGCCCAGACCTCGGGAATTAGCTACCAGTAAGGGATTTTTAAGGCAATGAACAAGGGGACATATAACAGGATGCAGGAACAACTCTATGATAAACTGGCAAGGCTAGCCAAGCGATGGTTAGAGCCGGAATGCAGGGTTGTATCATTGCGCCTGCCTAAGTTCTGCATCCCACCCATCGTCTTTCCACAATAATTTTCTTTTCCGTTTCAGACTTCCAGGACATATGACCTGACCTAAAAAAAAATCTTGTTCAATATGATCCATTAGTAGGTATTGCTATTTAGTGTACTATTTTTCTCCATAACATAGAAGTCCGCCGGTCGGCGTCTCTTAATTAGACTACAGTATTATATGGCCGTTGTCTTTGTAACGTAACATTTAGATACATAGCCTATAGGCTCACATGCAAAATGAATAAAGACAATAAAGAGACACCGTCTAGTGGGGTGCTGATCAAGGCCCCTAAAAATCAAAGGGCGGGACTTTGGGGAGTATTAAATAGGCTAATTGTGGACGTCAACACTTTCATCACTACTGCTGAACTAGAGGAATTGGAGGCTAGATTAGAAAACGTCCAGGCTACCCACGGTCGTATTACGGCTCTGAGTGAGGTGATTGTGGCTGACATGATAGAGGAGGAAGAGATAGTTACAGAGTGTGATAATCGCGCCCTCTATGACGAACCTGTCTTTAGAGCGAAGTACCTATTACAGCGTGCTGTCGCGAGTAAGAAGGGAGGCGATAATGAGGCCCATAGAAGGGCTGACCCAAAATATACTGTACACCTCCCAAAGCTCAATCTTCCTACATTTGGGGGCAAGTTAACTGAGTGGTTTGCTTTTTGGGACGTATTTCGATCTACGGTTCATGAATCCTCTTTGGATAATGTCCGCAAGTTTCACTATCTGAAGGGGCAAATGGAAGGAGAGGCCTTACATTTGATAGAGGGTTTTGCAGTGGTGGGTGGTAGTTATCTTGAAGCGGTACACTTATTAGAGTCCACATACGGGGATAGAGAGCAGTTGAAGATGGCCCATGTCGTTGCCTTGTTGGGGCTCGCAGAACCACAGTATAAGGTTGATGAGTTGACAAACTTCAGGGCAAATATGGAGTTCCATACTCGATCGCTAGACACCCTAGGGCTTACCACGCAGGAAATGATAGTCATTATCTTGCGTCATAAGCTTCCTATGGCAATACTTGATAAGGTAAGATCATTTGAGCTGGGGGAGTTCAAAACTCAGTTCAGTAGGGAAATCAATAATCTACAGTTGAACAAAGGGAGAATGTATGTGTCGGGAGGGAGTGAGAATGTGGAGAAGAGGGGAACAGTAAGCATGACAGTGGGGACTAAAGAAAAGAAAGAGGGTGCGTATATGAAACCTGCTCAGATTCTATGTAAGCTATGTAACAACAAACATAAATGGAGTTTCTGCATAAAATACCCAACAAATGAGACAAAACTAGCACAGGCGAAAAGATTGAAGCTATGTATAGGTTGTCTAAGTAAGGAACATGGTAAGCAGGGACAATGTACTGCTACATACTTAAGGCCCTGTCGCCACTGCAAAGGACATCACTTTGATAAGTTGTTGTTGTTGTTGTTGTTGTTGTTGTTGTTGTTCTTCTTCCCGTTCCCCAGGCTGCCTGGCCGAACAGCCCCAAGGTCCTGAGCAAGGCCAAGGCCATAAACGAGCGCCCCCACAAAACCCTCCCTGCTTACCACTAATAAAGCCTGGGTGACCGAAGCCACTCTAAGGCAGGGAGCCGAGGAGGGCGCGGAAACGCCCGGGAAACCAAAGCTTGATCCAAAGCCCTGTGCCCCTCAGCAATTATGAAGGGAAAGTTGAGGGGCAAGGGAAAAATGTGACGCTTTGGCTCCCAATCTGCCAACTTTTAGGTTGGCAGTAGGGAGGTCAATCCACGGAAAAGACGCCGTCACTTGAGATCTAGAAGATATATAAGTAAAAGGAACAGTCAGAGTAAGCTATGGGTATGGCAGAGATCGCTCAGCTCTCACTCTGATAGACCAGCCCATCACCACATGACTAGAACCCAATCCTCTCAGCATCAGCTAGGAAAGGCCCTAGAAAGCCGCCTTTGGCGGGGGGATAGCTCCCCTATTTCAACTCCTTTCGGAGTTGGGCACTTTGATAAGTTGTGTCCTATGGCAGATAAAGTCAAAGACGTAAAAACAGAGGGTACTATAACTGTGACACTAGGTAGCACGCAAGACACCGCTATATTGCCCACAATACAGATTCCCATGGAAGGTAATGACAGTAACAAGGTTTGTCGGGTACTTCTAGATCAGGGGTCTCAACGTTCCTTTATAAAGAGGTCCATACTAGTGGGACTGAAGCACCGAATCGTAGGGGCTGAGACTCTTCGATTACAGGGCTTCACAGGGGTTACTGATAAGCAAGACTACGAGATAGCGGAGATTTCATATTTCTACCGTAAAAACCGGTACTTTATGACTTGTATCGTAGTAGACACCCTACCAGAATATGTATCTGTAGGTGTGAAGAAGGTGGAACACGCATTACGTAGCAAAGGGGTTAACTTGTCAGATCCCATGGGAAATCAGAGTGAGGTGCATGTTCTACTTGGTGTGGATCATTATTATGAAGTAGTATACCCTGGATTTAAAAAGATGTGTGGTGTAATTTTAATCCCCACTAAATTTGGATATTGCATGAGCGGAAAGGTGCATACTACAGTACACAGTCAAGGGTCCTGGTCGACACGGTCTCGATATATAGAATCAATGTAACCGCGGAAGAGGAGTTGGGAAGGGAGGATTCCCAACCTAGTGACCCTAAGATGGCTGCCGAGTTCGACCTGGAACGACTGTGGAGATTGGATCACATAGGCATTAATCCTATGGAGACTGATTATGACTCGGAAGTTGCTCTACAAAGGTTTGACGAGTCTGTGTGCTACTGTGCCTCAGACAAGCAATATAAAGTTAGTTTACCCTGGAAGAACAGTGAGATAAGCCTGCCTACCAACTTGGTTTGGCATTAGGTCGCTTGCGCGCATTACAGTGCAAATTGTCTAACGAACCGAGCACGCGCCAGGCGTATGACGATGTATTTCGGAGTTATGAGGGCTTTATTGAGAGAGTCGATGTCAAGGAACCGTTTAAGAAGGGTAGGGTTCACTATCTGGCCCATCATGGGGTAAGGAAAGACAGCGTCACCACACCAATACGGGTGGTGTATGACTGCTCTGCCCACCAAGGTCAACAACCCAGTCTAAATAACTGCCTGTTGACAGGTCCGTCCATGGTGTCGGACCTGTCCCAACATCTATTGCGGTTTAGGCTGGGGAAGTAGGCCTATACCAGTGACATCGAGAAAGCATTCTTGATGGTCAAGCTAAAGGAGGAAGATAGAGATGTTACCCGCTTTCTTTGGTTCAGCGACATTAGCGACTCTGAAAGTCCAATCATAATATACCGTTTTCGGGTTGTACTGTTTGGGGCCACGTGCTCACAGTTTTTGTTAAATGCCACAATCAGAAAACATCTAGCTGATGCATCTATCTATGCACATCTATTTCTCCGCGAGTGGGTTACTAATAGTGAAGATCTTCAGAGTTTGATACAGGTGGACGGTACGGCATCTCTTAACCAGGAAAAGTCCAGAAATTTGGGGATGATCTGGCAACCTAAACATGACATACTAACTTTTCAAACAAGGTCTTTTGCTCAGCAGACCGGAGCGCACACCAAAAGAAGTCTGTTGAGCAAAGTTGCGCAATTTTTTGATCCTTTGGGTCTAGCATTACCCGTTACCATAAGAGCTAGGATTCTAATGCAGGAAGTTTGGAGACGTAAAATAGGATGGGATGACAGTTTGCCCGAAGACCTGAGTGACCAAGGGACATTGTTGTTGAATGAATATGCCATCCTATGTACTAAACCTATACCTCGTAAAGTGGCGGCGGCGTTCGGTGACGTTATGTTATACACGTTTTGCGATGCTAGCGCCACGGCATACGGGGTAGCCATATATGTCGTTACTTCATTTGGGGCACATTTAGTTACATCCCAGGCCAAGGTAGGCCCGGTTAAAAAGGTAACTATCCCTAAAATGGAATTGACTGCCATGCTGCTATTACCACGTCTGGTGCAACATGTACGCGCAGCATACGAGAGCGAATTAAATATTGAAATCGTTCACGTTTGGTGCGATAGTCAGGTCGCACTCAACTGGATATATAGCAAGAAGTCTCTGCCAGTTTATGTGCGGAATAGGGTAGATGAGATTAGAGCCCTTTTGCCAGATTTTGCTTATCATTATGTAAATACAAAAGAAAACCCTAGTGATCTCATAACTAGGGGTATAACGGCTAGCCAGTTAATGAAGTCCGAATTGTGGTGGCATGGTCCAAAGTGGCTTCTCCATGAAAGTGAATGGACAATATGGCATGCTGTTGGTGAGGGACTTCTGCCACTGGAAACAGTGGCAGTTACAGCCCAACCAAATGAGCCACCGGGTCCTATCATAAAGTGGGCAAGATTCGGTGACTATAATAAACTAGTCAGAGTTGTAGCTTGGGTATTGCGATATGTATCCAATCTCAAGCTTAACCCTCGAGCCCCGGCTACGCATTACATAAATATTCCCCGAAACCCGGGTGTTTTGGCCGAAAAACGTCTAGGCTGGGCTACCGTATATTTGTTATTCTGACTACTTCCCGCATTCCCACGCATCCCCAAGCGTAGCTGTGTTATTTACCTGTAGAATGGCGTTAAGTAGAGCTCTCTAAGTCAACTGGTTGAGTTGTGATGATGATTTCATTGGAGATAACTTTATGGCAAAAACAGCCACTTTACACTACTTTTCGATACTTAACAACAACATACAGGCACACACGAACAAGCGACGCTCTCCTTCTTGTGGCCGGAGATGTGGGGCGTCGGTCCAGCCGGCTGTTGTTTACATGCGTCGGACCGACGCCTTGCACACCAAGCTCACAGGCTTTGAGCTCATGGGTGTTTAAGAGCCCTTCCGGGCAGCTCGTGTATGCTTTTTTATGGGCGTTCAAGAGCCCTTCCAGGAACAGAGAGTTAAAGTAACGGGCCAACTCTGCAACAGGGGTCACAATATTGATGCTCGTGAATTTAACCCTCCAGCCCCGGCTATGTATTATATATATATTCCTCGAAACCCGGGTGTTTTGGCCGAAAAACGTCTAGGCTAGGTTACCGTATATTCGTTAATCAGACTGCTTCTCGCATTCCCGCGCATCCCCAAGCGTAGCTGTGTTATTTACCTGTAGAATGGCATTAAGTAGAGCTCTCTAAGTCAACTGGTTGAGCTGTGATGATGATTTCATTGGAGATAACTTTATGGCCAAAACAGCCACTTTACACCACTTTTCGATACTTAACAACAACATACAGGCACACACGAACAAGCGACGCTCTCCTTCTTGTGGCCGGAGATGCGGGGCGACGGTCCAGCCGGCTGTTGTTTACATGCGTCGGACCGACGCCTCGCACACGAAGCTCACAGGCTTTCAACCACTGGGCGTTCAAGATACCATCCGGGTACCTGTTATATGCTTTTTTATGGGCGTTCAAGAGCCCTTCCGTGGTGAGAGGGTTAAAGCAGCTGAAGTAACTTTGATCAAATGGGTTCAAATAGAAACCTTTTCCAATGAATTAGAATCATTGAAAAGCTCGAATAAGACATTAATGCCTAATATAGTGCGTCAACTAAGGTTGCACCTAGACAATGGCTTCATCAGGTGTGAGGGTCGCCTGAAGTGGTCGGGTGTACCAGATGGCACAAACCGCCCTATACTTATGCCAACAAGACATCACGTTACTGATCTATTGATCATACGTGCATATAGGGAAGTAAAACACTACGGGGTATGTCATATTATATCAAATTTACGTCTCACATGGTGGATACCCAGAGTTCGACAAGTAGCTCGACGCGTAGTAAGAAAGTGTGTAATATGCCAGATACTAAAGGGTAAACCATATGCAACTGGACCAACTCCACCCCTACCTGAATGCCGTGTAAAGCACGTAGAACCTTTCCAAGCGGTAGGATTAGATTACACAGGGGCATTGAAGACGAGGGAGAGTGAGAAGGTTTATATATTATTGTTTACCTGTGCAACATCTCGAGCGGTACACCTAGAACTATGTGATAATATGTCTAGCGAAGAATTTATGCTGGCGTTCAGACGGTTTTGTGCCCGTCGTTCATTCCCTCAACTCATTCTTAGCGACAATGCTCCCACTTATGTCCAAGCATCAAAATATCTAAAGGATATGAGTAGTGATCCTACTATCATCACTTTTTTGGGAGAGAAGAAGTGCGAATGGAGGTTCATTCCAGTTAAGGCACCTTGGTTTGGTGGAATGTGGGAACGGTGTGTCGGCATAGTAAAGTCAGGACTCAGAGCGGTTGTAGGACGTGCTCTATTAAAGAAGAGTGAGTTGACGACAGTCCTCACAGAGATAGAGGCAGTCGTGAATGATCGCCCGCTTACATATGTGTACACCGACCTACAAGAACCACTACCATTAAAGCAAGCTCACTTGCTATATGGAAAACCATTGACTGCGTTTCCATCTGATTTCCAATCCATAGTAGAGTTAGAGGATCCCTCGTTGTTCTCTGAGGTAGCGGTGTCTAAGAGATACCAGTATATATCCAGGATAATCGAGGATTTTAGGAAACGATGGATTAGTGAATATCTTCTAGCATTGAGGGAAAGGAGTGTTACTCCCTCTGGTCGACCAATGGCACCTACAGTTGGTGAAGTTGTTTTAATTAAAGAAGATAGTCGTCGTTTATACTGGAAATTAGGCTGCGTATTGGAGGTATACAAGGGGGCAGACTCTGTAGAGCGGGTGGCGCTATTGAAGACAGCCACTGGAACTGCTGTTCGTCCTATCGCACGTTTGTACGCTTTGGAGCTCGATTCCGCATTGCAATCTGATGCTCCACCTGTTATTGCTGGGTCCGAGGATTCTCAATGGAACGACTCACCTCTTACTGATGGTGATCATTCTCGGACCGGGACGCGTCCTAGACGCGCTGCTGCTGGCGCTGTCGACTTGTGGCGTCAGAAGATAGCCACTGGGCAACTTTAGGTTTAAGGTGGGGTTCAGGTCTTTTTTTGTGGAGGGAGTGTATCGTATAAATACGATAGAATATGACTTTTGTTATCTCGTATGTCTCTGTGACGTCACGATCGCTCCTACAGCATGACGTAGGACGAGTAGATCGTATATTATAAGATTGTAAATAAGTTAAGTTATAAAAGGCCTAATATGCTATTAACCCTCCTGGCCCGGGCAGGCTCTCAAAATGACAGTGTGGGCTACCCGGGCGATCTGGCCGAAAAACGTCTAGGCCTAGGCTACCGTATTTTTGTTTAGTTTAACTGCTAGAAATTTCCCACGCATCTATGAATGTAGTGCGGTTTCCAATCTGTAGACTGGCGTTGAGTAGAGCTCTCTATGTCAACTGGTTCAGTTGTGATGACGATTTCAGTGGAGAGCACTTGCAGGCGATGTTAGCAATATGATGATCTTTTCACTACTGAAACAACGACATACAGACATACAATAACAAACGAGTCTTCTCTTTCTTGTTTTCGGAGGTGCGGTGACGTAACGATCGGCTTTGTTTACATGCGTCGGACACACGGCGTTCAGACCAAGCTGAATAGGCTTTCAAGCTTACAGATTTTAAAATGACACCCGGGCTCCTGCCCTTAATTCGTGGTGTCATTTTAAAATGACAACCGGGCCAGGAGGGTTAAGCAATATTGCCATGGTCTTACGTAGTATATATACTGTATATGAATTTATCGTATATATTAATATAATTTATCGTATAGAGCAACCTAGATGCGGTACGATAATTTGGGCTCCTGGCGTTTTGCCAAGGCAGCAAGATGTGCCTTCGAGGAACACCAGAGCCTTCACGAACACCAACCAGTTAACATCTAATTTTCCGCCCTCAGTTGATCGTGCTTTTGTGCCTCTAATCACAATATACATACAGCAATACACACAGCTACACCATCACGACGCTCTCATCGACGCCATGACTGACTGACAAATAAGCATAATAATCATGTCCATTCCCATGTAATCATTTATTCTTTCTTTAACTTGACTCGTGTCTCGGGACCGAAGTCTCGATCCCCATTGTCCACCGCCATATTGGGTAAAATGTTCTCCCTTGCCTCATTGCCACGTGGAACTATTGGTGAGTTCATTCCTGGCTAATATTAACCCTTATAACCTTACCCTAGGATATATATAAATTTATTATGCGAGACCTTTGGATATAAATTAGCTTGTTTCAGATTGAATTCAATTTAGATATGGAGTAGTTTTCATTTAGATTTATTTATTTGATTCATTATAGCTTAGTAATATTTAACTTCCATTGATAGTTTACCACAAGGGTGGTCAGTATGGAAGTGAAGAAGTCCTTGCATGACAGTGTGGTAATCCCGACACTGACTTACGGAAGCGAAGCATGGACGTTGGTTGAGAGACTCAGACCAAGAGTGAGAGCAGTGGAAATGAATTACTTAAGAAGTGCGTGCGGAGTTACATGGATAGACAGACTAATGAGGAAGTAAGAAGGAGGTGTGGTGTGGAGGTAGATGTGCTGGAAAGTGTGAAAAGGAACAACTTGAGATGGTTCGGCCATATGGAACGTATGGGAAGCGAGAGAATGACTAAGAGGGTGTACGAGAGCGAGGTGGAGGGACAAAGAGGGAGGTGGTAGACCGATAGCGAGGTGGAAGGATGGAGTGAGGAAGTATATGAACGAAGGCGGTGCTGGTTGGGGGAAGGGGCGTCGAAGGACTGGGGACAGAGGTGCATGGGGGCGGTTCGTTCGCCGCCACCCCTTCGGGGATCACGGCGTCAGGCAATAGATAGATAGATAGATCTCACAGCCAACTGTTATTTGCCCCCTTGGTAAATTTTTACCGTGTGACAGCTAGGCTAAGCATTTTATATTTCTGTATTTTTTATTTATACTGTACTGTATATTCTTCTTTCATTGTTTACTTGATACCTAGGCTATACGCTTACCTATAATCTATTCGCTGCAAGTTGGCGAGAAATCATGACCTCTAACCTCTGTAACTCAAAAACGACTGGAGTAATCGAGCGAATATTTCTACCATTTGGGAAGAGTCAGTCAAAGAATAGATGTGGAGATTTACAGCCATTTTGCTCTATCCCTTTTTGAGTTACAGAGGATAGAGGTCATGATTTTTCGCCTACTTACAGCGAATAGACTATAGTACAGTAACAGTTAGTGGGGAGAATAAGAAGAGACTTCTTGTGATCTCCGCCCACCTCCAAAATGTGCTAGCCTTTGTATTTTATGTGTTTTATAGCAATGAGGGCAGGGAATGAGTATTTAGCCTACCCATTATCCAACAATATATAGGCTACATGGTGACCGGTCAACTCAACCAGTAGACCATTTCAACCAGTACCAAATCAACCAATACAGTTAGGTTAGGTTAGGTTAGGTTAGGTTAGTACTATATTTTGGCACGGGTTTGGTTGGTCTTGGTTGATTTGGCACTGGTTGAGAGCCACTGGTTGAAATGGTCTACTGGTTGAGATGACATGGAGCCAGGCTAAACACGACCCCACTAGAAGGCTATGAACCTCAGAGAAAATGTAAGGTTAAAGCGGCTATAAAGGAAAACAAATCTCTATTTGGCAGTAACAATTTCCCGTAGGATACAGAATTAATGAGGGGACAATTCTCCCCTCATGGCCCCCCCCCCGCCCCCCCCCCCCGGGACTTGGTGACATTCATATACATTTTGACTGTAGGCGAAAACTTATAATAAATTTCCGACAGTACAGAAATATATGCCAATACCAATGTATTATGTGATATGACTATTCCATAGGCCATACAAATATCAGTGCATGACTTGGCTGTCAAGCTGTAATATCTTACCGCCCCCTGCTGCTAATATATACTGTATGATGATGACAATAGGCTATGGGGGGGTTTTGGGGTTAAAGCCCATCTCGGAATTTATTACCGAGACAACCATAATTTTTTTGGTAAGGATGGTGTTAGCGGGTGTACCGTCCGCTTTGTTTACATAAGTTGCATGCTCACAGTTATGTTCGCATCTAATTTGACTTTTATTTTTTACGAAATTATCCCACAGGCCACGGTCAGCTGTTATTTGCCCCCTGCTGGTAATATATATGATGATGACTATAAGTATGAGGGTTAGGGGGTGCAAAGCCCCCCTTGCCCCTTACTCTGTCTCGTCTAGTAGGTGAATTTTACCAGGGGAGTTGGATTCCTAGCCCCCTGCTTCCTAAAAGAATAGTAGGACAGTAAAAGAGACACAGAAACAGCTAAGGTTGGGTAGAGGATGCCAAGCCTCACTCTGGATAGGACTAGCCCTCACCACCAGGGTGTCAAACCGGAGTAATTTTGTTTGAAACCTTAAATGAATATGAGAAGAAATACAAGAAAATTAATGAGATAAATCAAATGTTTTGGCCATTTGATCACTCCCTAAGACACAATTGAAATCATAAACAACAATTTAATCTTGCATATACAATAATGAAGGCTAAAAAGACTGCACTTGGGTTTCGTTTGACACCCTGCTCACCACAGCTAAGCAGGGCTGCCTTATTCCATCATTAGCCCATGAAACTGCATTCGCACCTCGTGGACCACTCGGTCTATAAAATTACTATATATGAATGAATGTATGTACCGGTAAATTGACGTAACTTTGGATGGGGAGATAATTTCGGACATTCTGGAAAAAATATAATGAACCGCAGTTATGGGATAAATACATGATGTTATGGAAATACAAGTACAGGTATGTCTGTGGTGTTCTTCCATAATGTAGAGACATTTTTCCATAACTGTACCTTTTATACTGTACTTTTATCCAGAAATGTCCGAAGGATACTCCCTTGACCGAAGTTAGGCCTTTTTACGCAAATTTACGGTTTGTTTGTAAATATATTTCCTGAAATTAAACACTTCATTTCTTTGCAGGGAAGGTTGTGAAAACTGCTGAATAGTCAAAGAGGAGGCATAGTACTCTGCCTATCCACCTCATTCCTGACTAAGAGAGGTCAATTACTTCCTTGCATAACATCAACTTAAGACAACAGAAATAATACAATAGTTTTTCATCGTAATATAAAGTTACTGGTACCGTACTTGACATACTGTACCTTAGTTTTGAGTATGAGGGATCTGAGCTGAGTGAAATTGTCTGTTGGTAGCTAGTACAGGTCTGTCTTGTTTTACGATTGGGTTACGTTCCTGAAAACCCGATCTTAAATATGTAGAAAAATTGCATAGCAAACCCTAAAATTTGTGGAGTAAATGGGGATGCGTTCTCGGACCAGCCAAAACTAAAACACAAACCCCTAAAAACCTTTAATGATATCGTAAATTGGGGCATCGGATAGTGAGGGAGACCTGTAGATGTAAGAGTGACCATTAGTCTAAAAAGGCTAACCAGGGTCTATCTATCTATTGCCTGACGCTGTGATCCCCAGGGTACAGTAGTCAATATGTCTCGCCTGTACATGGATAACACACTCAGCAAAGAGGACCAACACTTCCTGCGCACGTACCGGTCCATCGCCCAGCTCTCGCAGGAAATGGCGTCTGTATCTTACCACACGCAGGAGAAGTGGGTGGGGAATCAGAGCTCTCGGGCCAACTTTGGAAAGTTTGTCTGCCAGGTGAAGGATTTCTACTCGCCCCCGGACAGAACCAACGAACGCCCCACATCCAGTAAGCTGAACCCTTACCCAACACCCAAGGAGATGGACGATATACTGAACCACGACCATATCTACATACCGGAAGACGAGTATGATATCGGCTCCAGTGACCAGAACTATATGGACTCTGAGGACTTTGAGGAGGATGAAGACGATGACGATAATGGATTGTTTGTTACAACAAACCAGGTCCTCAAAGATATGAAGAAAGATGCAAAGAAAGCTAACGGCAAGAAGAAAAACAAAAAGAAGTAAGTTGGAAAGAAGAAAAACAAAAAGAAGTAAGTTGGACAGAAGACCAGTAATGTAGTTTGTCCTTGTATTGTCATTTAACTGTGTTGGTGGTGTAATGGTTTAGGTGCTTATATATTCTGGGTGTGGTGTCCCGAGTTCGAAGCCCGGGAGGACCATATGCTTTCATTAGTTTATTCAAGTACATTGGGGTTTGTAATGGATGATTAATGTTGTGTTACTTATAATGCAGCTAATTTTTGTTGTGAATGCTTCTAAAGTTTTGGATACCATACATTAGTATTTCAAGATACTGTACAGAATACACTGTACACTATACTCTCTCTGTTTCGTGGAGTAGGAGAATTATACTAAGGTATTATTGAATGGTAATACAGGTATAAAAATGCCGACATGTAAAATTATGCATCCTGACAAGTTATATTTGTGTAACCAAAATCATTCATTATTGTCTTAACCCATTGGCTGCGGCTATGTTTGGGGTATTTAGAGCATATTCAGGCACTCCTGAATGCTAAATCAAGCATCTGCCGAAAACTAGGCGAAAATAGCTTCAAAATGAGACCAGACCGGGCCCCGTACGTGGTCTGGTTCACCCGCAGCGGTGCCAGTAAAACACGGGAAACCCGCTATTTGGTAGCACTCGCTTGCTTGGCTACACTGTTGAGAGAGACAGAGAGGGACCCGCGCGAGACACAGCCTACCTCAGTGAGCCGCTCGCTGCTCTGAGGGACGGAGGTGGGCCCCTCACGCTCCCGCCCACTGACACTCAATTTTTACAGTTTTTGCAGGCTTTTAAAGCCTGGAAATTGCTGTAACTTGCCAAAACATTCCAGAACATCACCCGCAGCCAAAGGGTTAAATATACTTTGGTAAGAGTTTTGTAGCCTAGATTAAGACCTGTTCAGCTATTTACACATCTTTATATTTCTTATGAATAAATAGTAAAAGATAATATTTCCAAATTTCTATTTTAGAAGTTCCTAGATAATACTTTTCAGTCTAATGTCAAAACCAGTCCCTTTTTATTATATACCGGTATATATATATATATATATATATATATATATATATACACAGTATATAATTATATATACCGGGTATATATATATATATATATATATTGTTTCTATGTGTATGGAGACAAAAGACAAAGCTACCTGCAACAAGTGTCCTCCCCAACATTGAAAGAGTGAAAGAGAGCCAAATTCAAGGTACGTTAGAGTCAAAGTGCCTGGACACATGGAGCTTATAACAATTTAAGCCATAGGATGAGGGAAAGAAGGAGCTTATAGCAATTTAAAGGGAGATTTCCACTTGAAGGATTGTTTTCTGGATCCCTTTCTCCCTCATGTTTAACCCCATTGCTTTTGAGATTTTAAGACTTTCGCCCCATTAGTTTGGCGATCTTAAGAACTTTCGCCCCATTTCTGTCAATTATAAGACCTTTCGTGCCAATTAGGTGTAAATTTTTTCCTGGCGAGCGATAGCGAGCCTTTAATTTAAGAGGAACGGGCCTTCGGCCGGGACATTTTTCTACCGAAAAATGTACAAATTTATCTTGAAAAGGGGTCTAGGGGGTGTAATCGTAAGCTTGATGGAAATATAGGGAACAAACTAAATATATACCTCCCCTTAAGCCATAGGATGAGGGAAAGGAGCTTATATCAATTTAAGCCATAGGATGAGGGAAAGACAGAATGAGGGAGAGAGTTTCAGAGCTTACTCGTCGACTAGTCTGGCGATGTCTACTGTATTTTATATTTTGATAAGTTCTTTTGTCGTTTTACTGTGTTCGTCCAAGTTTTGTTGTTTTTGTTTATTTTGCAAGTTTAACATTATAATTTATAAACTGTCGGTTACAGTGATAGATATTTAATTTCTCCAAAATAGTTTACATTTTGCCATAATTTGGGTATGGTAGTTTTTATGGTGATAACTTTAACCCGTCCAGCCCCGGCTAGTTTTGTAATGTTTGTTCACCAGAACCCGGCCGGTTTTCAAAAAATGTTTTTATTCCAGAAACAATAGCGAATGGGTTAGGAATGAAGGAAAAACCACGAAAAAACGCTCAAAAAGCTTAAAGAATGGTCCTACAGAGCCCCTGAAAACGTATTTTACAGAGTAAAAAATTTAAGGCAATTACCCACAAAAAACAGGTTATTGCGCGCTCACGCGCACGCACGTGGACTTTGAGAGTTTTCAACCATCGGCACGGTTGCGTGGGATACGTACACAGTTCCCATACAAATCTGAGCCCTCTTGAGTGGCTACACCTGAGGTTACGGTCGGCGCAATTAGGGTGACGCGCCAGGCGCGTCTCTGGGGCTGTGCGTTATATACATCGCCGACGCGTCAGGCGCGTCGCTGGGGCTGTACGGGTTAAGGGGGGTGACCTGCTTTTTGTGATTTCTGTCCTTTTCTCTTTCTCTGGCTTGTAGCCATTCGGCCCCATTCAGCCAACTATTTTAAGACGTTTATCCCCATCTAGGTGTCGATTTCTTCCTGGCGAGCGATAGCGAGCCAGCATTATATGAAGAAATCCGGTTTCGCCGGAGAAATTTTTCTATCGAAAAATGTACAAATTTAGCCTGCTGTCAAACAAAAATAAAAAATATGATGGCTCGCTACCGCTCACCAGTAAACAATTGACACCTGGATGGGGATAAACGTCTTAAAACAGTAGGCTGAATGGGGCCAAATGGATACAAGCCAGAGAAAGATAGAAAAGGACAGAACAAAAACAGGTCACCCTCCTTAACCCGGGAACTGCGGGAAGACTCTTAAGAGTTCCCCCGGCGGACTGCGGGAAGACTCTTAAGAGTCAGGGGAAAAAAATCCATTTAAAACACCCATTTTTTTTTTTTTTTTTTTTTATTGCCCCTGGGCCATGCCAAATATCACTCCTCCACCTCCCCTCCTTCCCCACTTTCCTCTCCTCCTTCAGTTATCACCTATTTTCCCTGTTATTCCCTTATTCTGTGGTATATTTTCGTGCTAACATTAGCGAGTTGCAAGCAGGGCATTGTCATCACTGTTAGCAAGCGAGTGCAAGAGAGAGAGAGAGAGTATCGATCGACAGTCTCTCTCCAGACGTGGGGAAAAGTAGTGGGAAGTGAGGTTGCCTCAGCCATACATTATGTAACTCCCGGCCTGTATCGCCGATTTTGACCATCCAAACGCTGTTTCCACTTGTTTTATTGTTGTAACAGGTTAATACCTTTATAATCAACCTATAATAGGTGCATATGGATAAGTATTAATGCTATTTATGGTAAAATAACGATGTTAGTGATGGGAACAGCTCAAATACGTCAGCACAGGAGTGTGGTGTCTCATACCCCCCATGCGCACTTCAGAGGTTAAGGGGAGATGGGTCGTTTTTTCTGGTCCCCTTCCTTCCTCATGTTTAGCCCCATTAGTTTTCAGATTTCAAGATATTTGGCCCATTAGTTTGTAATTTTTAAGACATTTCGCCCCATTTCTTTGTCAATATTAATTAAGACCTTTTGTGCTTTTTAGGTGCCTTTTTTTTTCCTGGCGAACGAAAGTGAGCCTGTAATTTTGGAAGAACTGGCCATTTTTCTACCAAAAAATGTACAAATTAATCTAGAAGGGGTATCTAATGGATGTTTTTTTTTCAAGTTTGATAGAGGTCTAGGAAGGAAACTAAAACAAAGTATAAAAATATATATGTATGTACAGTCGGTCAACAAAGTATCTGCACCCCTATGCTAATTATCTGGTGTGTGCAGCTTGGTAGTATAGGTCGTAGGTCGTAGGTCGTAGGTCTTAGGTAGTATAGGTAGGTAGTATTATACATGGATATAGCTACAGGAAGATATGCCAACCCTACCGAGCTGTACACACCAGATGATCAGCGTAGGGGTGCAGATACTTTTTTGACCGAGTGTACGGTCGCGCTAATAAGTGATGTCTCGGCACCAAGTATGTTTTGATCAATAATTGGTATCAGCAATATCTAAGCTTCACTTCTTCATATCAAGTGAAATATACAAACATGTTCCTACACTTAACCCATCCTATTCAACATCTGACAGACAATACAGCACAGAGCAAGCCAAATGTAATGACAGCTGGGACATGACTTATTAGCGCGACCGTTCAGTACTCATACATACAGTATATATTTGTATATTTTATTTTTTAGTTTCCTCCCTAGACCTCCATCAAAAACAAAAAAACAAAACATCCATTAGATACCATACCCCTTCTAGATTAATTTGTAAAAAAAAATGTCAGTTCTTCGAAAATTACAGGCACACTATCGTTCGCCAGAAAAAAAATTGACACCTAAGAAGAACAAAAGGTCTTAAGGGGAGGTTTTTAGTTTGGTCCCTAGATATCCTTCAAGCTTAAGATTACACCCCCTTGAGCCCCTTTCAAGATAAATTTGTACATTTTTCGGTAGAAAAATTTCCCGGCTGAAAGCCGGTTCCTCTTAAATTACAGGCTAGCTATCGCTCGCCAGGATAAAATCGACACCTAAATGGCACGAAAGGTTTTAAAATTGACAGAAATGGGTTGAAAGTTCTTAAAATAGTCAAAATAAAGGGGCAAACATCTTAAAATTAGAAAAACAATGGGGCTAAGCATGAGGGAGAAAGGAGTCAAGAAAAAAATCCCTCAAGTGGATATCTCCCCTTAACTCTCCAGCCCCGGCTATTATATTATATAATTTCCCCGAAACCCGGTGGTTTTGGCCGAAAAACTTCTACGCCTAGGCGTAGTTATCAATTGTTATTTTGACTGCTTCCGCATTCCCGCGCATCCCCCAAGCGTATATGTGTTTCGTACCTGTAGAATGGCGTTAAGTAGAGCTCTCTAAGTCAACTGGTTCAGTTGTGATGACGATTTCATTGGAGATAACTTTGTGGCAATATCAGCCACTTTACACTACTTTTCGCTACTTAACAATAACATACAGGCACACACGAACAAGCGTCGCTCTCCTTCTTGTGGTCGGAGATGCGCAGCGTCGGTCCAGCTGGCTGTTGTTTACATGCATCGGACGGACGCCTCGCACACCAAGCTTACAGGCTTTCAAGCTGCCGGAGCCTCGGCACCCTTCCGGGTTGCGCGGGGGGTGTTTTTTATGGAGGCCTCAGAGCCCAACCGGGTCTGGGGGGTTAACCCTCCCGCCCCGGCTACGCATTACATAAATATTCCCCGAAATCCAGGTGTTTTGGCCGAAAAACGTCTAGGCTAGGCTACCGTATCATTGTTAAGCGGACTGCTTCCCGCATTCCCGCGCATCCCCAAGCGTAGCTGTGTTATTTACCTGTAGAATGGCGTTAAGTAGAGCTCTCTAAGTCAAGTGCTTGATTTGTGATGATGATTTCATTGGAGATAACTTTATGGCCAAAACAGCCACTGTACACTACTTTTCGATACTTAACAACAACATACAGGCACACACGAACAAGCGACGCTCTCCTTCTTGTGGCCGGAGATGCGGGGCGTCGGTCCAGCCGGCTGTTGTTTACATGCGTCGGACCGACGCCTCGCACACGGAGCTCACAGGCTTTCAAGCAATGGTACAATGTTGTACCACCCGGGTTCCTGGGGGCAAAACATAATGGTACACACGTGTACCACCCGGGGTTGAAGGGTTAATGGTGACAAAGAAATGGGGCGAAATAAATAAATATATATTCTGACATACGGAGCCCTGTATGTTAATTTAAGAGTTAGAATTAGAGTTGAAGGAGTGTCAAACTACCCAAGCGGCGAAGCAGACCAGCGAGCGAACCAGCGAGTGGGAAACCAGCTCGCCCGCATACCAGCAAACAAGCCTTCACACCTGCGTGCGTCATAGGGGACCCTGCAAACTACTTTGATGACCCGACGCTATGACGTATGATCGACGCCAGGAGACTCCATTGGTCCACGCACCAGCTATGCAACTCGAGGAGCTATGATAGGGACGCGCACCATCACTCGCCTCCTGATTCGTTCCTACACCATCATTGTTTAGTACAAAGGAGTACAAAGGAGTACAAAGGAAATCAAGCAACAACAGATCTAGTGACCCTTCTAGGTTGCTTGTCCTCCAAAACACTGAGGATCAAGTGTCCAAACAGTGGTTTAGAGTGGGTAAGGGAACATTGGAAAGGGAAATACTGCCCTGGAACTAATGTCCGTGGCAGGATTAGGAAGTTAGTAGGGGACAGATGGGTTAGTAACTGAGGGGGGGATAAAATAAAGTTATTCATTTACAAACGCAGTCAGTCGCGGGTTTGATGCGAGATATTTGTCTAGGCGGAGTTTAAATGAATCAACGGTGATGCAGTCTATAACGTTTCGGGGAAGCCCATTCCACAAGTTGACAACTCGATTGAAGAAGAAATTCTTAGATTCGTGTGAGTTAAAAGATTTACCAATAATTTTGCAACCGTTTCCCGCGTGTAATTAGATTGGTCGATAGTGAAGTACTTACTACAGTTCATATTGTCGATGCCTTTGATGATTTTGAACACTTGAATTAAGTCACCTCTTAATCTGCGCTGGGTTAAAGGAAATAGATTTAATTCTCTAAGACGCTCTTCGTATGGTTTGTTCTTTAGGCTAGGTATCATTTTGGTAACTCTACGTTGAACTCGTTCTAGCTTGTTTATATCTTTTTGGTAATAAGGGCACCAGGATTGAACGCAGTATTCCAGAAGAGGGCGGACTAATGAATTGTAAAGGGTTAGGATAACTTCTTTGGATTTATGCTCAAATGACCTGCCTATAAAGCCAATTATTTTGTTTGCCTTCTTAACAACTTCTGAACATTGTTGACTCGGTTTTAGGTTACTCGATATTGTTACTCCCAGATCGGTTTCTCTGTTTACATTCTTAAGCTGAGTGCCATTCATCGAATAGTTTGCTTTCTCATTTAGGTATCCGATATGTAGTACTTTACATTTATCCGCATTGAAACTCATTTGCCAAATTTGGGCCCAACATGACAATTTATCTAGATTGTGTTGCATATCGTCAACTTGTTCTTTTGAGAGTACGCTATTTGCAATTTTTGTATCGTCAGCAAATTTTGAGATTGTACAGGTGAGACCCTCATCTATGTCGTTGATGTATATTAGAAAGAGAATTGGTCCTAGTACCGATCCCTGGGGTACCCCGCTACTTACATTGGTCCATTTTGATGCCTTACCGTTTATGACTACTCTTTGCTTTCTGTCGCTGAGCCAATTTTCTATCCATTTCAACACACCGTCTTGTATTCCATGCGCTTTTAGTTTTAGCAGTAAACGTTTGTGGGGAACTTTGTCAAAGGCCTTTTGAAAATCAAGGTATATAATATCTACAGCTTTACTCTCATCGTAGAGGTTGAGGATATCGTGGAAGAAGTCTAAGAGGTTTGTTAAACAGGAACGTTTTTTACGAAAGCCGTGTTGAGTATCTTTAAGTATGTTATTTTCCTCTAAGTGATTTACGAGTCTGTCTCGTATGACCGTTTCTAGCATTTTACATACAACTGAGGTTAAGCTAATTGGACGATAGTTACTGGGTAGGGATTTGCTGCCTTTTTTGAATATCGGTGTTACGTTGGCTAGCTTCCACTGATCGGGCATAGTTCCAGACTGCAAGGATTTATTGAATAGTAATGTCAGTGGTTTAGAGAGCTCATCCTTAGCTTCCTTTAGAACTCTAGGCGAGATTGTATCAGGTCCAGGCGTTTTATTTACCTTGAGTTTATCTAAACAATTCAATACTTCTCTCTCTGTAACGGTGATATTGCTTAGAACATCTGAATTATCAATCTGAATCGGATCTGAATTATCAATCTGAATCGGAGTAAGTAGTATATAAGACCCGAGTAGTGGGCATTCAAATCAGTCTCATTTGGAGTTGGGGAAGGTGAACTTGCAGCTGGAGGAAGACGGGGTGAAGTATTATAATGGGATTGTGACTGTCAGTCAGATTATATAAGTGTGTGTTAAGTGTGTTCGGTGTAAACACTTACGTTATGTTGGTTAGTGAGATATGTGATTGCGAATTAACGTTAACGCTATTATTTTGTACTTAACTATTTTAGTTGACTAACTTGTGGACTAAAGCAACTCTTTAAGTAATTGGGTTATGATGAAAGTAATACTATTGATTTATATTAATACTTACGAGTTCTTTCATTTTCTTTTAATTAAGCTTACATTGCTTAACGGTGCTTAGTACGGTGATGCTATTGTCTCATATTAGTAATATCGCCTTAGACTAACATGGCTCTGTTAATATTACTTCTAGTGATTTCCTAAGCTGAAGAAAATTCTTTTAGCTTCAAAATATTATTTTTGCTTTTCATATTATTTGAGTGAGACCTGAATCGAATCTATGAAGCGATCCTGTAACTTAATTTACTCATAATCAAACCTCAATGTTACGTGGTTAAGAAATACATTTAACTAATTATTAAATATATATCTAACTTTTTATGTGACTTTGATATAAATCCTGATGATAATAATAATATAATACTGTTAACGTAAGACAAGAACCAAGAATAATTACATTAAATATAAATAAAAGGACATGTAAGAAAACTATCTATTCATTTCAAAAAGGGTAAGAGACAGAAATATTCTTACTTTAATATTTATCTTTCAAGACTTTTTATAGAATTAATAGTCCTTCTTTAGATATAACTTCTTCGGTTCATAACCATAGCCTACAGTACTAAGCTTCGGTTAAATAATAATTCTTTATAAATACTACATGACTTTAATTAGTTTCAGTATTTTTCATAATTAAAGAGTATCAGTCAATAAAGGTTACTAAGTCCTAAGATCCAAAAGGAAAGGAAGCAACAACAGGAAATAATTTTATTAGATTTTACTTTTGTTTTGCCTTCAGCTGACTGATACCTTAATATATATCTCTGTGCTATCTAGATTCATCAAGTTAACCACTTGAGGATCAAGATACGTAACAATATACATAGGAGCAAAAGTATACGACCCATCCCCCCTTAAGGGGGGTGCCTGCTTTTTCTTATTTCTGTCCTTTTCTCTCTTTCTCTGGCTTGTATCCATTCGGCCCCATTCAGCCAACTGTTTTAAGACGTTTATCCCCATCCAGGTGTTGATTTCTTCCTGGCGAGCGATAGTGAGCCAGCATTGTACAGTATCCGGCTTCGCCGGAGAAATTTTTCTATCGAAAAATGTACAAATTTAGCTTGCTGTCAAAACAGAAATATATATATGCTGGCTCGCTACCGCTCGCTAGGAAAATATTGACACCTGGATAATAATAATAATAATAATAATAATAATAATAATATTTATTCAGTTAGCAATTTACAGAGTTGGTACCACATAGTTTGTTACAAATATGACATGTACCAGCCTTGCATAATTCCAACTAAGGATAGCCCAATAAGGCCGTTAGGCGTATTTCCATTGGGGTCCTTGATGGGGGTAAACGTCTTAAAACAGTAGGCTGAATGGGGCCGAATGGATACAAGCCAAAGAGAGAGGGAGAGAAAGATAAAAAAAGCGAGGTGGGCTCCCTTAACATTTCTCACTACCACTGATCCTTCTTAACCCGTTCAGTACCGGTGCCGTTCTTCTAATATTATTCTGGCTACTATCAGATGATTTTATTCAGCGTAAAAAGGATCTCCAGCAATCAGTAGACTTCAAACTATCTCACTTAACCCTTTTTATTACCACAGATCCTTTTTAAACTGCACAAAATCATCTAAATAAAGCTAGAATAAAATAATAAAGATGTTGCCGGTACAGAAGGGGTAAAAGGCACACTAACACCAGCTAACTGACTTTGTAAATTCCATACTTATCTAATATATATGGCGTAATGCATAAGTGCGCAGAATTTCGATGTGAGTATCATAGGTTCGAGTCCTTGGAGTGCCACATGTATTTGTTGATTTCATTAATTGAGTTTAGAGGTGAAGTTGGTTGGTGGAAAAAACATAATAATACATATGGAGAATATATACCACTTGTAGATTACTAGTCAACGTATTAGTTAGTTAAGTAGAGCAGATTAACCAGACCACTGCGCTCCATTCGGAACTCTCATAGGTCTGTATTTATATACTAGATTTCATGTCTCCGTCTCCGAACAGTTTACGTTGTCATAAGTTGATTACGGTAGTTTTTATGGTGATTTATACAGTAACTTTAAGGGCATATTAATATATATACTGTACTGTATATGCTATATATATATATATATACACTATATATATATATATATATATATATATATATATATATATACAGTATACAATACAGTACTGTAGTCTATGTGGAAGGGAGGTTGTAGTTGTTCAGGGAAGTACTCCTGTTTCACCACCTGGTCTCCTTTGCTGTTTTACTCTGTGTCTCAGTTACACAAAAAGAAAATTTAGCTTGATTTTAAAATGCAGACACTCTTCCTATCTTACATAAATATAATAAAACCACAAGCAATTTAACAGATAGGGAAATGAGGACCAACATTAGAGGAACTTACTCATCGTGGCGGAAAGTTGAGAGTGGTGTGCCGCAGGGATCTGTGTTGGCACTTCTCATGTTCCTTATGTACGTGAATGACCTGCCGATAGGCATACACTCCTACATGTCAATGTTTGCAGATGACGTAAAAATTATGAGACAAATAACAAATAAAAGTAGTTGTGAGGAGCTGCAAGGGGATTTAGATAAAATATATGAATGGAGCACCAAGTGGAAAATGAAATTTAATATAAGTAAATGCCATGTGTTAAATATGGGAAGAAGTGTGAATAGACCAAATTGGGAGTACAGGATGGGAGATAATATAATTAGCAAGGCCGAAAAAGAAAAGGATTTAGGGTTGATTATACAAGATAACTTGTCGCCAGAGAAACATATTAACAAGCTCTTTAGCGGAATGTATGCAATGGCCGGGAATATGAAAGTTGCTCTGAACTACTGTACTTGGATGAGACCATGGTAGCGAAAATTATAAAAAGTATGATTAGACCAAGATTGGAGTATGCAGCAGTGGTGTGGTCCCCGCATCTAAAGAATCATATTCACAAGTTAGAAAGAATCCAGAGAGCAGTTACTAGATTGGTTCCAAGTCTCAGAGAACTGCCATATGAAGGGAGGCTAGACAAATTAAATCTACCGAGTCTAAAAGAGAGGAGAGAGAGGGGAGACATGATAATGATGTACAAATGCACCCGGGGGCTGGAGAGGCTGGATAGGGAGGATATATTAATTATGATGGATACAGGAATAACAGAGGCCACAGCTACAAAGTAAAAAGACCTACCTGCAAGAACGATATCAGGAAGTCTACCTGCAAGAACGATATCAGGAAGTTTAGCTTCCCCTATAGATGTATTGACAAATGGAATGGGCTGGAGGAGGAGGTGGTAGGGGCAAGGAACATCCATATTTTCAAGAAAAAATTGGATAAAAGTAGACTGAGAGACGGGACAACACGAGCTTAGCTCAACTCCTGTAAACTACAATTAGGTAAATACAATTAGGTAAATACACCCAACACTAACTTACTTAACTTTTTCCAATTTCATATTTTGGCGTTGTGATGCGGCGGGTGACCGGTCAACTCAACCAGTAGACCATTTCAACCAATAGCTCTCAACCAGTACCAAATCAACCAATACGGTTATGTTATGTTAGGTTAGGTTAGTACTATATTTTGGCACTGGTTTGGTTGGTCTGGGTTAATTTGGCACTGGTTGAGAGCTACTGGTTTAAATGTTCTACTGGTTGAGATGACATGGCACCGATGCGGCGACCCCACCGCCCGTCTCTTAGGTGGTGCAATCAGCTTCTGGAGCAGTGGACCACCGGTTCCTATTTTCAGAACATTCCTGTGCTTGGTATGCTTCCAGCCAGGGCCCCACTGGGGTAAATAAAATAGCAAAACAGTGGTGGAACTGCCATCCAGGTGAAGGACTGCTCTGGGTCTGCTCCTTCAGTGCTAAGGGTCATAATCCACTTAGTGGAAATGGTACTGTTGAGTGGATCAGTAGAGGCATGTCTGGGACCCTGGAGGCAGTTCCTGCCATGGCCATCCCTTTCGGGGCACTTCCTCTGGGAGCGGGGCATCACATTGATGATGATGATGAGTTACAGGCTCTGGTCATAATGTTTGGAACCGTGTGTGAGAAAAAAACCCTGAAGGTAAATGCGGGGAAGAGTAAGGTTATGGTCTTTGAAAGGGGTGCAGTCAGAGTGTGAGGTGAGGTTGAATGGTCAGGTTATGGAGAATGTCGGCTCATTTAAGTTTTTGGGCAGTATGATGAGTAAAGATAGGAGTATGGAGGATGAAGTGATGGATGGCTGCTACAGGGCAAGAGGGTTGTAGGAATACTGAAAGCAGTGACTAGGAATAGGGTGCTCAGCATGGAGGCAAAAAAGGTCATTGCATGATAGTGTGGTAATCCTATCATTGATATACGGGAGTGAATCATGGACGTTGATGGAGAGGCACAAATCAAGAGTGAGAGTGGTGGAAATTAGTTACTTTAGAAGTGCATGTGGAGTTACATGGAGGGATAGACAAACAAATTAAGTAAGAGAGTGGTTTGGTGTGGATGTGGATATGCTGGAAAGTGTGAAAAAGAAGACCTTGTTGCGATGGCTGAGCGGAACGTATAGTAAGCGAGAGAGTGTACAAGAGTGAGGTGGAGAGGCAGACTGAGAGTGAGGTTGAAGGATGGAGTTGAGAGGTATAAGAGATAAAGTGGTGCTGGTTTGGAGGAGGGGCATCGGCTGACGGGACAGATGTGCTTGGAGGCGATTCATTTGTGACCACCCCTTCGGGGATCATGGCATTTTGCAATATATATATATATATATATATATATATATATATAGATATATATATATAGATATATATTTATATACAGTATACAGTATATATATATACAGTACTGTATATATATATATATACCAGTATATACAGTATATATACAGTACAGTATATAATTATAAATATATATATATATATATATATACAGTGCACTCTCGTTATCCGAGCTCCAAGTATCCGCGATCCTTGCTATTCGCGGACACCCCTAAATATCCCATTACTCGTCATCCGCGCAAAAAAACGGCAAAATACCAGTTATTCACGGATTTGAATCGGGCGGGTCGGTGCGCATCCCGATTCTTGCTTTGGTCGGCCAACTTGCATTCTTGCGTGACGTCAACACAGCGTCCCAGCTGAGGCAGTAGCTCACAGCCCAGTGTTGGAAAAGTTGAAAACCACATGTTTACAAGCTTTTTTCTGCACGAACCTCTTATCTCCCGCATTTATTAGGGCCTTTAGAGCATTCAGTGATAAGGACAGAGGGCCTGATGGTAATCATGATGGAAATAAATGCCCGGGACCATCAAAACAGAGAGCAAGCGTACCGACGCTGTCGGACGAAAGCTGGCAAATTTGCCGATGCGTAAGGCCTAATGACTGATTACAAATAAAGTTTGTGTGGTAAGTTATCTCCTCATAATATGTATTTATAAATATTCTCCTCAAATAATATGTATTTATTGGTTATATTTGGGGGGAAATGGGTACTTTATGGGTGACTGGACGAATGTGGAATAAAGTGTGGTACCACACTTTGTTCCACATTCTTCCAGGTCTGTCACCGTACAGTATCTGTTTAATCATTTGGTCCATATTATTGTCATAAAGTAGGTCAAAATAATGGTTTGAGGGTCCAAGATGGCCGAGTCAGGTACGACCTAAGTCTATTTCCCATTGAAACCAATGTTAAACACTGCATGCCCACGTATCCGCGAAACCACGTATTTGCGAAAGGGGGCTGGTACGACATAGGCGCGAATACTGGGAGTGCACTTATAGTATACAGTATAATATATACAGTATATATATATATATATATATATATATATATATATATATATATATATATATATACACTATATATATATACTGTATATACATATACAGTAGGGTCCCGCATAAAACGAGTCTCGATTAAAACGAGCGACCTAAAATATTAATATTTAATTTTCGATCAGAACGAATGTGATCACATAAAACGAGTCCGCCGCCAAAGTGGGGCAAATCCGAGGAGTTTTCATATAGAGCGCCGAAATATCGTACAAAACGTACGAAATATCGTACGCTTTCATATAGAACGCCGAAATATCGTACAAAACGTACAAAATATCGTACGCTCCTGACGGAAATTTACGCTTCCAGTGAACATTGACGATATTGGGCCACCAAAATGCTGTGTTCACATAAAACGAAATCACATAAAACGCCCTCGTTTATCGACCATATACTCGTTTTATGTGAGACCCTACTGTACATTAAGTATATCTCACCAATACACATGAGCTACTAAGTTTTTATATTCCCAGCCGGACTCGAACCACCGACAGTCAGGACTAGTATCTATACATTAATCCACTACACAATGGCGTGATGAAGGATACTTAACCTTTTCCTGTTTATATTAACCCTTCTGGCCCGGGCTGCCTTTCTAAATGACGGAGCTCGTATCCGGGCGATCTGGCTGAAAAATAAGACTCGTAAACAAAGGCCTATCTCCCTTAACCCGCTGAGTACCAGCTAAATATTTATAAATGTACCACCCAGGACCGGCTGATTCTGAAATTTTTTCTTTTTCCAGAAACAATAGCAAATGGGTTAGGAATGAAGGAAAAACCACAAAAAACAATCAAAAAGCTCAAAAAATGGTCCTACAGAGCCCCGAAAACGGATTTTACAAGAGTAAAAAATTGAAGGCAATTTCCCCCAAAAAACATGTTTTTGCGCGCTCACGTGCACGCGGTTGGACTTTGAGAGTTTTCAACCACCGGCATGGATGCGTGGGATACTTACACAGTTCCCATACAAATCTGAGCCCTCTAGGTGCCATAGGACCGAAGTAATTGGGACCGGAGTAACACTGACGCAAACGAGGCGTCACTGGGGTTTAGCGTTACATACATTACCGACGCACTGTTTGCGTCGCTGGGGCTCAGTGGGTTAATACAAGAGGTACATTAATCAAACATATAATACAATGTTCGCCTTACCTTGCTGCGTAGACTGGCGTTGAGTAGAGCTCTCTAACTCAACTGGATCCGGAGTTATGGCGATGTTAGTGGAGTAACTTTTGCCGCGTATTTACCTCGGCGCGTCCGAACACTCAACCGCGGCCCCGGCTACGACGTCCTGTTGCACTCGTCGCCCCACCCGCAATTATGCCGGGAAGCGATTTGGGAGGTTTTATTGTTTATTATGCCATTTATTATAGTTATTATGTTATTTTCACTCAATAAAGTAATTTTTATGAAGTTATTTGTGTCTCTGTCACTTATACAGTACTTAGTTTTTTTGTTATTATTATAGTAGTTATTATTATTTATACTGGACTATGGTAATTGATAGTGTCATTTTCACTTTTATGTATTGTTAGGTAAGCTAATAATATATAGAGTGTCACTTTCACTTGTTCATATTGTTATGAAGGCACTTATTAATAATAATAATAATAATAATTCTTTATTCCAGACACATAAGATAGATACAGTATAAATACAGTACGACCTAATGGTCCATATCACATACACTTCTCGTCAGAGCACACATTACTTATGTGTGTCTCTTTCACTTATACTTAGTTTTATTATTAGTATTAGCCTACATTTTAGAATGTCACTTTCACTGTCATTGTCACGAGCACTTCAATATTGCACTAGAGTGTGAAAGTCGTTGAAACACCGTCCAGCACACAGTGCCACTTCACACTCGAGGCATTCCCATGTGGTTTTGCTCACTTTGTGGGGTCTGCGAGTTGTGTGGCTGCACACTTGGCACCTCTTCTGACTCCTAACTTTACTACCGGGTACTTTGAAAGGAAGGGGGTGGAGCTGGTGCTTCCTGAAGAAGTCGGCACACCCCGTGCTGTCCAGCTGGCCTGGTCCTTGTAGTTGGTCTCCCAGGTTCCGGATATTTAGCCAGGAGCTCAAGTATCACCTGCTTGTGGAACTTCCGCAGGGACTTGTACTTCTTGGTTTCGGGAGTCCACAGGCGGTAGATGTTGTAGGCATTGAGGGCCGACATATCTATCTTATGCAGAATAAACTTCTTATACCACCTGCAAGATGTTCGCAGGCAGTCGATGAAGCCCATCTGCATGTCGGACTTGTCGACGAGGTGCATATTTAGGTTGTAGTCCAGGACAGCAGCTGGTTTCTGGGCAGGGCTTTTGGTTCTTCGGTCCACCTTCCCTGTGGCGACCATCTCGGCCTTGTGGCATGTGGTGAGGAGGTTGACCTTGCGCTGGTCATGCCAGTGGATGGAGAGGATGGGGCCACTCTTTTTGTGGAAGATGTCCGTCTTCTTCGTCTTTGTTGGGTAGGCTGGCATGCCCTTCCTCTTGGTCTTGACTGTGCCGACAGTTCCGGTCTTGCAGTCATGGAGGTACTTGGTTAGGATGGGCGACGTGTAGTAATTGTCGGTGTAGAGAATGTGGTTCTTATGGAAGTGTTTCTCCATCATTCTCTGCACGACAGCGCCGCCAAATCCAATCTCGGGGTCAGTCTCAATTTCCCCACCACTGCCGCTGTAGACCACAAAGTCCAGCACATATCCCGTCTTGCAGTCGCAGAGGACGAAGAGCTTGATGCCGAAGCGGTGTCTCTTGGACGGGATATACTGCCTGAAATGCAGCCTACCACGGAACAGGACCAGAGACTCATCCAGGCACATCTTGTGGAATGGAATCAGGTAGGTGGTAAACCAATGATGTATCATGTCTTACAGCTTCCAGATCTTCCATAATGAGTCGGGAAAGTGGACTGCCATGTTGTTGGTCAGGTGGAGATAGGAGAGGATGTCAAAGTACCTGTCCCTGGACATGTACTTGCCAAAAGCTGGAGTTGTGATGAGGTCGGCAGTGATCCAAAAGTCTGCCAGAACGTGCTTCCTGATATGTGTCATCAGCATAGTCAGTGCCAAGAACACATTTAGTTCTGCCACAGTGACAGCTCTCCATGCCACGACCTCGCCCTCGAACTCGTCGTGTCTGGACTTCCTCCTCTTCCACATCCTCTTTGTCGTCCTCCTCCTCCTCAGGCGATGTCAGGTCATCTGGGGCAATGTTGGGGTCGTCAGTATCTTCTTCAGAGGACATTTCAGGTGAAGAAGTGACCGGGCGTTGGCGGCGTGGGGGGCGGGAGGCTGCGGGAGGTTGAACAATAGGAGCCTCAGCCTCGGGAGTTGGGCTCCTTTAGCGGCGAGCCGAGGGCTTCTCCGCAGCAAATAATTCCCTACGATGCGGGGCCTGTGGTGGCACACTGTGGGAGGACAATGCCGCCCCACTAGTACCACTTGTAGAGGCCCTTTGGACATCGTGAGGGAGAGATGAAGCCGAGGGCTGTGAGTGACCCGCGTGGCGTCCCGGGTCAAGGCGTCGGGACAAAGGAATGCGGGTGGTTGCTAGACCAGGGTCGGCGTCACTATCAGTATCTTCGCCTTCCCTAGCTTTCTCTGCTGCCCTGCGTGCTTTCTTGGCTGCACTTTTCACTAAAGATTGTTTGTAAAAGTATATTTACCCACTTTCAAGGGTGTACGGGCAGGCAAAGGGGAAGGTCCCACTTGTAGAGGCCCTTTGGACATCGTGAGGGAGAGATGAAGCCGAGGGCTGTGAGTGACCCGCGCGGCGTCCCGGGTCAAGGCGTCGGGACAAAGGAATGCGGGTGGTTGCTAGACCAGGGTCGGCGTCACTATCAGTATCTTCGCCTTCCCTAGCTTTCTCTGCTGCCCTGCGTGCTTTCTTGGCTGCACTTTTCACTAAAGATTGTTTGTAAAAGTATATTTACCCACTTTCAAGGGCGTACGGGCAGGCAAAGGGGAAGGTCCCGGGCTAGGGCTAGGGCTAGGCCTAGGGTGACCACGCAGTGATGGCGACGGGGTAGGCCTAGGCTCTAGCACACTCGGGAGTTCGACTGCACCTTCCTGCAACACTTCCACATCAGGATCTTCACTACTATCCCCTCCCTCAAACAAGTCAACATTGTCATCATCCCCAAACCCCACAAAATCATCGTCTTCACTTGCACTAGTAATAAACTGTTCTTTATCAATTAAGCTTTCGCCACTGCTTTCTTCAATGGCAAAAAGTTCTCTCTGTATAGCACTATTACTCAACAATACCTTTGCTTTCTTGCGTTGAGCCTTTTTCTTGCTTGCAACAGGCGTAGATGTAACGAGCGGGGTAGCACTGTGGTGCGCGGGAGGTTGCACAGAATCGGACGCGTCGGAATTCATGATTTCACTATAACTCGCCATGGTGGGCACGTAGGAACTGATAACGGTAGTAGTTGAGGCTTGGTGGCGCTGCGATCGCCCCTGGAAAGGAAATTTTCGCCGCGCGGATTTCAAAGCACGCTTTCATGCATAGGGATTTTAAAAGGACACCCATGCTCCGGTCCATCTGCCGCACTGTCATTTTAAAATGACACCCGGGCCAGAATTAAGGGTTAAGGAGAAGGGAAATCCTACTTGGAGAATGCATTTCAATTAAACACAAGTCGTAGGAACCATATTCCTTGATACCATGCCATAGTGTAGTGGATTAAAGCATGGACACTCGTCCTGACTGTCGGTGGTTCGAGTCCGACTGGGGGTATAAAACATAATACTGTATAAATGTATGTACAGTCAGGTCTCGATATACGCGCGTTTCATATACACGGATCCGTTTGGACGCGGTAACCCCCCAAATTCCAAGGTCGGCCACAACGAAGAAAATATTTTTATATACGCAAACATTTGCGGGCGGCGGGGTTCCTGCTGCAACTCCGGGTCGGTGCCGGACTGCGCGGATTGTAGCAGATGACACAAAACATAGAGTGTGGTTTGCTTACGTTACAGGATATTGCGTGCTTGACACGCAAATAGGTCAGTAGCAGGTCCAAAACAGTTCTTATTGATGCTGTTATAATGTTATTGCCTGCCTGAAACGCAAAAAAGTGTTTGTTGGTTGTATAATGTCGGCTTAAGGTTAACTAAAGGGTCAAATAGGGAACTTTGGGAAAGTGGCAGGAACGAATTTAATTAATTCCCTTAAGGCCTGTTATATCTAATACGCAGATTTGATATACACGGCGCGTACACGGTACAAATTAACCGCATACTGTATATAGAGACCTAACTGTATAACGGGTTTGCAATCCAAAGGGAGGAGAGGAAAACCTAATATTTAGTAGTGGCTCCAGAGTCAAATGAGGTAGAGTAGTGCCATTAATTGTACATGGCCCTATAGCCCATAGGGTAAGCTAGAAGGCCCCATATGTCCTTTAACAAAAACCGCACCATCTTCATAGGCGACACTGTGAAAATACTTATGGAATGTCATTTGTCAAGGATACCACTATGAAAGTATAGTAGAAAATACTAGAATGATATAAATACATACATAGATACAAGTTTAAAGACCGTTTGTCCACAGAGACTGTGGTTACAGTCTCACGTCCTAAATGGCAGCTTTCCAGGCGGCCCTGTCAAGGGCTGCCTCTGTTGTCAAGTTCTTTATTTTGAGATCGGACCGGAGTACCCGAGCCCACGTCATTCTAGGTCCACCCCTACGCGCAGCTCCCCCCAAGTTCACAGTCTGGCATTTCTTCACCCAGTTCTGATCATCCATTCTCTCCACATGTCCAAACCAACCAAGTCGGCTCGTGCGCATCACTTCACTGATACTCCTAATGCCCAGACGCCTTCTCAATTCCTCGCCCGATACCCTGGCCCTAAGATTAACCCCACACATCCATCTCACCATTCTCTTCTCATTCCGTTCCATTCTATTGACATCCTCCGCTTTAACCGGCCACGTCTCAGAAGCATAGGTCATCGCGCTCCTAACACACGAGGTATACACCTTCCCTTTAAGGTGGGGTGGGAGCCCTCTCTTGGTCAGGAGTGGCAACAGCTCTCTAAACTTTCCCCAGCCACTTCTGACTCTAGCAATGGAGCTAGCTTCAGTGCCACCTCCAGCGGAAACTGTATCGCCCAGGTAGCAGAACTTATTCACAAGAACTTATTCACACACTCCAGCGTTACACTGTCGAAATCAACACTGACAGGCTGGTCATTTAATACAAGATCTCCCTTGCACACTGCACATTCAAAGTCTATGATTCTTGTCAAAGGTCCTCTAGCTCCACTACATCTCTTGTGTACCCAGTCACTACAGACACAACATTGAATTGAATTGAATTACATCCCACCCTCTTCCCACATACTGCGCATGGATAGTCGCAGCTTCTTTCCATAGCTCCATGCCCTATTCCACTTATCATGACCTTTGTTTTATCTATGTTAACTCTTAGACCCATATTTGCCATACCTTCCCTCCATCTTTTGAACTTCGCCTCTGTTTCCTGCGCCCTATCTGCGATAAGAACTAGATCATCTGCATATAACATCTCCCATGGGAGTCCTGTCCTAAATTCCCTTGACAGAGCCTCCAGGACTAAAACAAACAGTAATGAGCTCAGAACTGAACCTTGGTGAACTCCAACTTTCACTGGGAGCTCTTCACTCAGGCCCCCGTTTACTCTAACTGCTTCCCGTGACCCCTCATACATTCTCATTATCACACGCACCAACCACTCTTCTACTCCAAGTTTTCTCATAGCCCAATGCACTACCTCCATGGGCACCTGGTCGAAGGCCTTCTCCAGATCTACAAAAACAAGGTATAACTCCCTGTTTTTCTCTAAGTACCTCTCTTGCATTTGCCTAAGAGTGAAGATAGCATCAGTTGTGCCACGCCCGGCATAAATCCAAACTGCATGTCGCTGATAGCAACACTTTCCCTGATCATGCATTCAAAGACTCTTTCACTGACTTTCATGACTTGATCAAGCATTTTCAAACCCTGATAATCTCCCTTGTCTAGGGAGTCACCCTTGCCTTTATATATATTTACTATAAGACTTTCCTGCCAAGCATTGGGAATTTTTTCCTCCTTTATGATAGCATTAATCAGCTCTGTGACCAATTTTACCCCAATATCTCCAGCTGCTTTTAGCATCTCAGCGACAACGCCGGAGCTCCCAGCGGCTTTTCCTGACTTCATTTTATCTATAGCACTTTTAACAGCGTCGTACCCTATCAAAGGCGGAGGGCCTTGTACTGGGACTACAGTGCTGAGCTATTCCCTGTTCCATTCAAACTCCACATTAAACAGTCTTTCATAATGCTTAAAAAAGGATTTTTTTTTTTTAAATATATTAATAAATAAAATATGCTGAACAGCTACGGTGCGCTTCCCATGCATATGTTGTCAACAAGTGGTGCCTGCTGCCAATTCCCTCGCTCTACAGGGTTTCTCTAATTGAATATCAAGATGACAGATGTATGGGAAAGAGGGAGGTCTATTCTTATGTCATTTGGCTCGGGAGCCACTACTAAAGTACTGATAATATAAAAGGGTAAAAAGAATAATCTAAGTAGGCCAGTGTCTTAAAATTAACATTGCCGGAAAATGGAATTAAAAAATTAGGTTACTTACTTGTGTTACTTGTGTTGAGTTCGCCACACTTCTAGCGGCACCGAGGAACGCGCCGCCCCTCGTTTTGGGTGGTGATTTGGTGCAGCAGACTGTTCGAAGGGGCAGCATGCTCCCCTGCGAAGATGGGCTCGTCTGGCACTTTTTGCAGTTCGACATCGAGGGCTCTCTTGAAGTTGTCTAACGAGACGCACCTCATGTCTCTTACTTGCCGTGGGAGTTTGTTGAAGAGACGTGGGCCTCTGTGTAATAACCAGCCCTCTCGCAGAGAACCCATAGCACCCCTGTTATTCATCCAGGGGATATCGCATTCCCAGCCTCTCCTATCACTGAATTTCATGATTATTGGGGTATGAGGTTTGGTACTAAACCCTCTGAGATTTTCCACGTGTATATTACTAGGTAGGCCTAACGTTCCCTTCTACGCTCCAGCGAGTACAGTTTCAGTGCTCTTAAACGCTCCCAATAGTGTACCTGTTTTACCGAACTTATATGCGAAGTGAAATTTCTTTGTACACTCTCTGTCATTTATTTCACATGCTTTGTATGGGATGTTAGTACGCTACAGTATTCAAGCCGCGGTAGCACTAGAAATTTGAAGAGCGTTATCATGGGTAATTCACCGCGTGTTTTAAATGTACGCAGAATCCAACCCGTTAGACGTTTCGCAGCCACAACTTTGACCTGGTTATGAAACCCATATTTTCAGCCATTAATACCCCAAGGTCTTTCACACTGTCTTTCCGTTCTATTATGTGATTAGATTCTGTTACGTAGTAGCCGTCTGGCTGGCTCAGTTGATAGCGTGCCTGCTTCCCATCTTGCAGGTCTCGCGTTCAATCCCCGCTCAGGTTGAAATGTTTTTCTGAGATATAGCCGGTGGTTACCGTCTCCCCATGAGCAAGGGAGGTGGGTAAATTAAATTAATAATAATAAATAAAATAATGACAGTATAATAATAATACTAAAATAATAATAATAAAATAAAAAATAAATAATAAAATAATAATAATAAATAAAAAATAAAAAATAAATAATAAATTAAATAATAATGAGTAGTAGTACGAGGCCTCTCGAAGACAAGGGGCCTACGAACCAAATCACAGAATTTGAGTTTTCACTGGTTCCCAATAGGTGGCAGCACACTCTATCATGCTGTGAAGACCGAATTGGGAATTTCGCCCTTATGTGCACGTTGCATAGGGTTGAGCGTCTCGTGTTTTGACTCGATAAATGTACGGATGAGGTAGGGCAAAGCGGAGGTATATGGGCCTAGCCGCCGCGCGCGGCTGACCAATGGGAGGGCGGCTATGTTCCCGCGTGTTTGTGTCGCGCCTCCCGGCCAATCAGAGCCGCCGTCTCGCACCTCCCCACATCAGTCATGTGGCGGGAGTTTTTTAACTGGTCATTCTCGCTCGCTCTCCCTGTTTTTACCCATATTTCACGGTGTTTGAGGCTGAATAATGAGTGATACTAGTGATCCAGATGTGGGGGAAGGTTCACCGTTGATGCCTAGTAGAAAACGGCACACTGAAATCTGGAAAAGTGTAGTTAAGAAGAGTAAAAGAGATCGTGGTGGCGAGTATGTTTCTCGTAAGGGCACTGTTGTAGGGGCTCGTGTTTTGGGGCCCCCGTGTAGTTGTGCTATGAAGTGCTATGATAAGGTTGACAAGCGGATTGGGCAGCAGTTTAGAGGTAAATAATATTCAACTTTTTAATGATTTTATTACCATTGTTCACACATCAAACACGAAGGAACTAAGTCTTTTCTTATAATTTATGAAATTAAATTATTATAAAATGTAATTATGGGAATTATGCTTTCTAATTTGGACTAATTCTTAGTTACATCATGGTTATTCAAAAATATGAGTATGAAATAAATCGGCCCATAATTACGGATACACAAAAAAAACACCCATTACGTGTTTGTTTGTGTTTTCTAGGAATTACAGATTTTCACACAAACACTGATACGATTTCATCCATTTATTTACACTCTATCTTTTGATTATGCTATAATATAATTTGTGTGCATTTTTTATGTTTTAATAAAACACCACCAAACAGGCAGATGGAAAAACACTCATAAAACACGCAATTTTAGGAATTTTGTTTAAATGTTTCGGCTGTCTCCTAGTTATTGCAAAATGTTGTAATGTTCCAAGTATGAATGTAATCGAATAACATTTACGGGTACATAAAAAAAAAACACTGTGTGTTTGTTGTTGTTTTACCTAATAATTACGGATTTCCACAAACACATTGCTATGATTTTTCTTTACAATGTCTACACTCATTCTTTTGACCATAATAATTTGTATGCATTTTGTATGTTTTGATAAAACACCATAAAACATGTAGAACGAAAAACACGCATAAAACACGCAATTTTTGGAATATTGCTTTCAAATTTGAACTGCTTCTTAGTGTTATCAAGTACTCTGAAATTATCATGTTTGAATTTAAATTGAACAATAAACACACATACACAAAACCACACCCTTTGGTGTTTTATGGTGTTGTATTATTATTTTCAGATTTACAGAAAAAAACACCAACATAATTTTTATATGTCAGGTCGAGAGCTTTCCATTGATGTATAATATTGTCATAGGAGTATAGTTTTGGAGTGCAGTACCTTTCTTAGACTTTAACCCCTTATTACTCGAAACTGTGATTTGGTTCGTTGGCCCCTTGACTTCGAGAGGCCTCTGGTCTCTGGTTGATTAAAGAAGTGTCAAGCGCTTGAGAATCCTCGAAGGAGGAGATATAGGCGCTATATAAGTATTATTATTATTATTATTATTATTTTCCCTAACATTATTATCTCTGTACCGTATTAATTGGAATTTTTCTTCATTGAATTGCATGTTGTTTTCCCTGGTCCACTGGAACATTACATTTATATCTTCCTGCAGCCGGCCCGTGGTTTTGTGAGTCACAATGTGCTCCTTAACCCGGGAACTGCAGGGAGACTCTTAAGAGTTCCCCCGGCGCACTGCGGGAAGACTCTTAAGAGTAAGGGAAAACAAAAATCCATTTAAAACACCAACAAATTTTTGTTTGTTTTTGTTTTTATTTATTTATTTATTTATTTATTTTTTTTTGCCCCTGGGCCATGTCAAATATCACTCCTCCACCTCCCCTCCTTCCCCACTTTCCTCCCCTCCTTCAGTTATCACCTATTTTCCCTGTTATTCCCTTATTCTGTGGTATATTTTCGTGCTAACATTAGCAATTTTTTTTTTTTTTTTTTTTTTTTTTCTTCTATATTCCAACTTACTTCCTCTCGGGCATAGGCTGAGAGCCTTAACATTCACCGCTTTACAATGAACAGTGAAGCCCGTGAGGTCTTGTTCCAGTCTAGGGAGTGAGACATGTGAAGCACGTAGAGTACAACGAGCACCTGCCATCTTGCCTTCACATGAGGCACGGTGCTCACTCATGGCCCGAAACGACCCCATCTCTGAAGCCACCTCGTTCCCGTGCTTCACTGTCTCATCCCCTACACTCGGACTCTCACACTTACACACACACAACGCCACCTGTTGAGCAGATAACTCACCAGGCATTGCACCCCTGTAGCATATTTTGAATATGGGAATATTCATACAGTGCTATTTAACCCGTATAGCCCCAGCGACGCGCCTGACGCGTCGGCGATGTATATAACGCACAGCCCCAGAGACGCGCCTGGCGCGTCACCCTAATTGCGCCGACCGTAACCTCAGGTGTAGCCACTCAAGAGGGCTCAGATTTGTATGGGAACTGTGTACGTATCCCACGCAACCGTGCCGATGGTTGAAAACTCTCAAAGTTCACGTGCGTGCGCGCGAGCGCGCAATAACCTGGTTTTTTGGGATAATTGCCTTCAATTTTTTACTCTTGTAAAATCCATTTTCGGGGGCTCTGTAGGACCATTTTTTAAGCTTTTTGAGCGGTTTTTCGTGGTTTTTCCTTCATTCCTAACTCATTCGCTATTGTTTCTGGAATAAATTTTTGTTTTGAAAACCGGCCGGGTTCTGGTGCGCAAACATTACAAAACTAGCCGGGGCTCCACGGGTTAATCAGGGACAATGAGGGTATTTTATTGACGTTTCGGTGGGCTTGTGGTAATGCACTGATACTAGGTACAGCACAAATTCCATCCCAATAATATCTTCCCATTGATACATCGGGATTTGAACCCGGGACCTTTGGATTACCAGGCCAGTGGCAAGACCACTCCACCACACCTCCCCTATTGGTAGCAGGTAGTTGAGTTGGTAGCAGGGCGTTGTCATCACTGTTACCAAGCGTGGGAAAGAGCGAGAGAGAGACTATTGCGTAACAGTGTCTCTCCAGACAAGGGGAGGGGAGGAGGACAGGGAGGTTGCCTCAGCCATACATTATGTAACTCCCGGCCTGTATCGCCGATTTTGACCATCCAAACACTGTTTCCACTTGTTTTATTATTGTAACAGGTTAATACCTTTATAATCAACCTATAATAGGCGCATATGGATAAGTATTAATGCTATTTATGGTAAAATAACGATGTTAGTGATGGGAACAGCTCAAATACGTCAGCACAGGAGTGTGGTGTCTCATACCCCCCATGCGCAGCCGAGAGGTTAAGAGTCTTAATTTAATACAGTAAAACCTCGTCCATCCGGAAACCCAATACTTTCGGTCGAACATTCTGTGTTGGACATTTATCCAGGCATCCGGACGTGTTTGGATGGCAAGGAAAAAAACAACATTGAGTTCGTGCAGCAATAACCTTTGATTTCGGACATATTATCCAGCCATTCGGACTGGTCCGGTTGTCTTGGAAAAATAAAAGCATCGAGTTCGGACAGAGCAGCCTAATTTCGGATATACTGTACTGTATTCCCCAGCCATTCGGACCAGTCTGGTTGGCTGAAACAAAAATGCATCTAGTTGGGACCGGACAGCATTGTGGGTAGGTTGGTATTCCCGCCAGATGTATTTTTTACATTTATACGTGCGGTCCGCCCCAAGATTAGTGCATCGCTTTGGATATTATCCATTGTGTTTGTGCCTTTTTTGCCACACCTGTCCCACCAAAAATGGATTAGTGATTTTGTGATGGCTGCCACGGAAGCGGAGAGTGACAAGAAGGCTGGTGTTGCCTCACTGCCCCCACGTGCAGTTGCTGGCCCAAGTGAAACTCCTACCCGACCTCGTTCCAGCCTGGAAAAGGGAGAGGCGAGAGGCGCGAAGAGAAAGGAGGATCTTTAAGGGTGATAAGAAAAGCACTTCTTCTCTGCTACCACCTTCAGTTACTGGCCCAAGTTGCACTCCTAGCAGCCTCATTCCAGCCAGAGCATGGATACAGCTAGAATGACTGCCGTGGGGGTCTTCGGAGGCAGCTGCATCTACATCCACTTCCAGTGTGGATGAACTGAAGGGGAGAATGCCAGAGAGAGGTTGGGCTAAGGCTCATGGACGAGGACTTGGGATGACGCGTGGGAGGGCTTTGTCAACAGGGAGTGATAACAGTGCCGACGGGAGGGCCAAGAGACCTTTAAATTGCTCTCCCTGAAGCAGAAAAGGAAACTTTTAACTAATCATGATAAAGTTGTGCCAAGTGGTGTTTCAATGGACCTTTTCAACTTGAAAAGGAGCGTACCTTCTATGATATTGTTCATGATAAAAATATATCATGATAGACAATCATGATGCACAGAAGAATATGTTTTTTAAGCCCAGCGATAACGAGCCTGTAATTTTAAGAAGAACTGGCCTTCGGGCGGGATATTTCTCTACCAAAAACTTAAAAAATTTACCTTCAATTAGGGGGTGTTTTTTAACCCGTAAACGGCTGCAAAGCTCATAAGAGGTTTTACTGGGCGACGGTGGAAAAGCTCTTAAGAGGGAGGCCTAAAAAAAACATTTAAACAGCCCCAGTAGCACTAAAATTTTTTTTTTTTCCCCTATACTTCATATTACTCCTCCACATCCCCTCCTTCCTCCCTTTCCCCTCCCCCTTCAATTATCACCTATTTTCCCTGTTATTCCCTAATTCGTTGGTATATTTTTGTGCTAACATTAGGAAACTGTGTGGAGGATGTGCTTACGTGCCTAGCGGGTGTGTTACATAACCGAGTGTGTGTATGAGTAGGCTCAGTGTGGCTTGGGGCCTCGTGGAGGGAGGGGTTGCCTCAATTTTCTCCATAATTCATGAATGGGCTGGTCCATCTATATTCGCGATTTTGACCAGAACAATTATATTTTCACTTGTTTTATTGTTGTTACAGGTTACTATTTTTCATATTGAAGGTAAATTAGGCTCATATCAATAAGTAAAAACGATATTTATCGTAAAATGACAATTATAGGCCTGAATGGAGCCAATATGCTCGCCCATGGGGAGCTAGTTCAATACCCCCCCCTTCGCCGTTTTCGGGTTAAAGGTAGATGGAGGTCTAGCGAGGAAACTAAAAATATGAATGAATATCTAAATGTATTTGTTAATTTCATTAATCGAGTTTAGGAGTAAACTTGGTTGGTGGAGAGAACATAATAATTAATAGACCAAAAAATTAGCCACTGCCCTTGGCGATGGGCTGGTCTATCAGAGTGAGACCTGAGCGATCTCTGCCATACCCATAGCTTACTCTGACTGTTCCTTTTACTTATATATTTTCTAAATCTCAAGTGACGGCGTCTCTTCCGTGGATTGACCTCCCAATCTACCAAGATTGGAAGCTAAAGCGTCACATTATTCCTTTGCCCCTCAACTTTCTCTTCATAATTGCTGAGGGGCACAGGGCCCTGGGTGGGGCTTTGGTTTCCCGGGCGTTTACGCACCCTCTCAGCTCCCCGCCATGGAGTGGCTTCGGTCACCCAGGCTTTATTGTGGTCGGCAGGGAGGGTTCTGTGGGGGCGCTCGTTTATGGCCTTGGCCTTACTCGGGGCCTTGGGGCTGTTCGGCCAGGCAGCTTGGGGAACAACAACAACAACAACAACCCGTAAACGGCGGCAAAGCTCATAAGAGGTTTTACTGGGCGACGGCGGCAAAGCTCTTAAGAGGGAGGCCTAAAAAAAACATTTAAACAGCCCCAGTAGCACTAAACAATTTTTTTTTGTTTTTTTCCCCCTATACCTCATATCACTCCTCCACATCCCCTCCTTCCTCCCTTTCCCCTCCCCCTTCAATTATCACCTATTTTCCCTGTTATTCCCTAATTCGTTGGTATATTTTTGTGCTAACATTAGCAAACTGTGTGGAGGATGTGCTTACGTGCCTAGCGGGTGTGTTACATAACCGAGTGTGTATATGAGTAGGCTCAGTGTGGCTTGAGGCCTCGTGGAGGGAGGGGTTGCTTTAATTTTCTCCATAATTCATGAATATTCGCGATTTTGACCAGAAAAATTATATTTTTACTTGTTTTATTGTTGTTACAGGTTACTATCTTCATAGTGAAGGTAAAATAGGCTCATATGAATAAGTAATAACGATATTTATCGTAAAATGACGAATATAGGCCTGAATGGAGCCAATATGCTTGCCCATGGGGAGCTAGTTCAATGCCCCCCCCCCCTCGCCGTTTTCGGGTTAAGGAACAAGTCTGGATAATGGTGTGTGTTAATAGGGCTGGCAACCACCGAGTATACGCCCTACTGTATGGGTAAAGCACGGCGACCCCACGCTCTTAACCCTTAAACGGCGAGCATCCTCTCGAGAGGTTTTACTGGTGGAAGGTGACCGTCCTCTATAGAGCCAACACTTAATACAACCCTTTCAAAACACCCCACTGGCACTAAAAACAAAGCAATATGTGATTAGGTGAGACAATTTCCCTCCATACCTGCTATCACTCCTCCACATGTGTTCCCCTCCTTCCTCCCCTTCCTTACCCCTCTCCCCTTCTCAATTATCAAGTATTTTCTCTATTATTCCAGATATTTATCAAGTATTTTCGCGCGAGAGCGGCTGGGAGAGAGGGGGGAGTATGGGGGAGTCTTTCTCCGACCCTCTAGCCATCTCATACATCCCCTAGCTGTCTCAGTAGCATGCGAGATAATCGAGAGGATGGATGTATGTGTCTCGCCGGTCCGCATCAGATTACGACCGCGCTGCTAAAATATAAGTTTTTCACCAACCAATTGACCACTTGCGAGTTTCTGGCTATAAGGAAGTTGAAGCTTTAAACATTGATTTTTAGCCGAAATACGAGCAAATATATGACTAGTACTGTACATGCATAAATATACTAATTCCATATTAACATAATTTCCTTTTATCCAAAACCCATTATTCCTGACAAATATCAATGTCTACACCTTGAACTTCCTTATAGACCGAAACTCGCAAGTGGCTAATTGCTTTTACCATTTCGTTTATTGCTCTAAAATGTTCATATGTTAACATTAAAAGTAAAATAGGTACATATGGAGAAGGAATAATGTTATATAATTATGGTAAATATGACGATTTTCGTCAGAATTGAAGCCAATTCCTTCGCACCGCGGGCACTTTGAACTGTCATAGCTTCGCATTTCTCGAGTTAAGGGGACATGGGTAGTTTTTCTGGTCCCCCCTTCTTCCTCAAGTTTAGCCTCATTAGTTTTTAAAATTTTTAAGACATTTGCCCCTTTAGTTTGTCGATTTTAAAACCTTGCGCCCCATTTCCTTGTCAATAGTAAGACCTTTCAAGCTATTTAGGTGTCAATTTTGTTCCTGGTGAACGATAGTGAGCCTGTAATTTTGGAAGAACCGGCATTTTTCTACCGAAAAATGTACACAGAATCTAGAAGGGGGATTTAATGGATATTTTTTTAAAGTTTGATGGAGGTCTAGGAAAGAAACTAGAAAAATAATGAATAAATGAAAAACTCAACCAAAAAGTGAACCATGCCGGTTGTGGGCCAATCGACGCTCTGTATATCCCCGTAATCTTGTTACGTTTTTGTGGGTTCGGTCCCCAGGGTATTGGTGAGTTGGGCCTATAATTAGGCCTTGTAATTGGGGTTGGGTGTGACAGGGATCTGCCTTGTGTGGGCCGATCGGCTTTCTGCACTCCCATTTTCTTATGTTCTTATGTAACCCCTTCTATACCAGCTACGTCTTTGTGGTTATATTCTGGCAATATTTAAACAATTTTGCGCAGTTTAAGAGGGATCTGTGGTAGTAAAATGGGTTAAGTGAGATGGTTCGAAGCCTGTTTATTGCTGGAGGCCCTTTTTAGCTGAATGAAATAGTTTAACCCGTACTGTACCGTAGGATACAGTAATAAAAGTCCCCAGCAGTCCCAAGCAATATGGCAAAAATGGCAGGAGAGACCACCTATCCACCTCCAAAGATGAGGCAACACTGGCTCTATCACCCTTCAGTGGGTCTCATATAAGCTGAGAAGTGTTGCCAACATGGGAGCAGTGCTCAAAAGGTTGTGGTAACTGATACAGGGTTGTACAGGCAGTTACAAGGAAAGTACATTACTGACGGATAAATACGTCGCTGGGACTGGGGAGTTACTTATCTACTGACGTATATATACGGTGGTGGGATTGGAGGGGTTAATAGTAGCCAAAATATAGTTAAAATTATGGTGCCGTTACAGAAGTGGTTAAGTACATCATGGATGATCTCCCAGTGGACTATTATAACTCACCGCCGGGCTATTGTTCTCTGCACATGACGTCGAACGGGTTTATTGGATCGCGGCGGAGCTAACCAAGGGGTCAGTGACAAGGCGGGCCGCTTGAGTCGCTCTGGCTGGAAGTAACTATTCAAAATATTTACCAGCCGCCAGGAAAAGATGATCTTTTTCTCACCAATAAACTCAAATTCTAGCCTATCTTGCCCCAGACTAAAGATAGTAGAATTCCCACAACTCCAGGGCCCCCTCGAAAGCCCCCCGCATAGCATCCTAAGCAGGGGAGCAGCCGAGGAGGCCTAGAGGCATGTTGGTCAGGGCAAGCCTGAAACACTCAATGACCAGGAGGTGCAAAACCCCTAGTTACAAGACCCCCAACATGCGAAAATATGGCATATACATAATTAACAAGAATAATATTTAAAATTAAGCATCCTAGCCATAAAAAATGTACCCTACAAGGAGGCTAGATGAACTAACGGGCAGGCAGGAGTCAAACAGACGAAGCGTCGAAGCACACTTACCTGCCTAGTTGGACTAGGCTCTCCTTCCTCCATCTCGACGACACAGGAACGTAGGCTAAAAGCGTCATAACCTAGTGCCAAATCCTTTACAACGTAAAGCAATTTGAAAGCACGAGGTCCTCCACGGAGAACAAAAAATGCTTAGCCCATCAATTTGATAGCCGTAAAGTGGGCCCCACAAGCTAAAATGTAAGCCTCATGCCTAGACTAGGTAAAGACATAAAATATAAGGGAAAATAAAACGCATAAAATAGCGTCGTAGCCTTATATCGAGCGTAGAGCCACCGAGTATAAATTAAAACAAATCACCCAAGAACAACAACTAGGGCAACTCGCAGAACTAGTGAAATACACATGATTAATCTAAAACTACCCTAGCTCATCATCAGATCAGTACAAATATGAACAGACTCACAATCCGGATGGTAGGAGACGAATGAAGAGAGGTCGGATACTCACGTCCACCCAGCGAGACGCCCCGGAGTCGAAGGGCGAAGCAAGGCGAAGCTTGCTGGGAAGCGACACTGAAAACAATCGAGCTGCGGGAAGCGCGGCACGGATAGAGATCTGATTTACAATTATTTTCTTTTATTATTTTTTATTTAGTTTTTTCGTAGTGGCATCCGTATCATAAGGACGAGGCCGTGAGTATTTTAAGCGTACGCTCACGATAATTTGGATTCTTTGACTACGGGGCGGGTCGTTTGACGGCGAGCCTGGGTGTTCAAAGAGTGCCATAACTTAGTAAGGCAGTTCGTCAATGATGGAGGGGCCACTACTAAATATTAGGTTTTCATTAATTTCTTCCCTTCGGGACTCAAACCTATATTTTCAGTATACAATCATATGATGGAGATGGTTTTATATATATATATATATATATATATATATATATATATATATATATATATATATATATATATATATATATATATTTTTTTATATATATATACTGTATAAATACAGTAGGCCTATATATATCATTATACTTCAACTATTTAATAATATTTCATGCCTAAACCCTAAGATTTTTTTTAGGTACATATTGTTCGTCTTAAAATTTCGTTTTAAAGAAACTGGTAATTTTCTTCCTATACAATTCTCTCTCTCTCTCTCTCTCTCTCTCTCTCTCTCTCTCCCTCTCTCTCTCTCTCTCTCTCTCTCTCTCTCTCTCTCTCTCTCTCTCTCTCTCTCTCTCTCTCTCTCTCTCTCTCTCTCTCTCTCTCTCTCTCTCTCTCTCTCTCTCTCTCTCTCTCTCTCTCTCTCTCTCTCTCTCTCTCTCTCTCTCTCTCTCCCCATGATCGCTCCGACATTGCCTGTCTTAAACTTTAGGCATATGGAGGTGATGACTGTAAACACACACACACACACAGAGAGAGCGAGAGAGAGAGAGAGAGAACATACATAAAGAGAGAGAGAGAGCGAGAGAGCATACAGAAAGAGAGAGAGCGAGAGCATACAGAAAGAGAGAGAGAGAGATAGAGCATACAGAAAGAGAAAGAGAGAGAGCATACAGAAAAGAGAGAGAGAGAGAGAGAAAGAGAGAGAGAGCATAACTAAAGAGATTACCATGTCACAACATTATAGGTTTGATTCCCGAAGGGAAGTAAAGAAACCTAATATTTAGTAGGGTCCCGTAATCATTGACGATATTGCCTATTAGTATAATAGTCTCCATTCAACATTCCGTGTCAGCATTTTGAATCTACCGCGCGGAAGGATCATGGAGGACTCATCATAAGTGCATGCTTAATTCCCTTATGGGATCGTCATTATGATTGGGTGTACAGCAAAAAAAAACTGTAAAAAATAAAAAATAAAAAATCACTTAATATGTGTTATCTTAATTATGACTTTCCATATGTGGATTTCTTGTGTTGTGTTACCTCGACACCAGGCCCTCTAGCGGCCATCTCGACCTTCATTGAAATACCAAGATCAAACTATAGAAATCAACGAATGGGAAGTGGGATGGTTGGGAGGGACGTTTATCGTCAATGATTACGGGGCCCTACTAAATATTAGGTTTTCTTTACTTCCCTTCGGGAATCAAACCTATAATTTAATAGTGGTCCCTTCATCATTGACGATATTGCCAGAATACCAAGACTGGAGGGGGACATTCATGACAATATCCTTAAGCTCAGGGAAGAAAAATCCATATACATTTTTTTAAGTTTTATTGTATGCAAACAATATACTTCTTATAAAATTATAAAAGATTGCAAGCAGTGCGTGGCATCAAGAAAATTTGCTTACTCATGACCAGATCTCACTTCAAGATCTTATGCATGACACTTTGTGGGGACATGCATGTGTTCCCCTTGATTGAACTATAATTCTGCAGAATTTTGTTCTCACCTTAATACTATTTATACAATATAATCTATTTGTACGATTTGGTAAAAGTGGATAGTTGCAACTTATGCTAGATTTCCGCTTAATCTAAACATAAATAAAATATCTTTGACTGTATAACCAGTTATGATCACAGCTCGTGATTTATCACAGTCTCCGGCGGACGGGGACTTAGTGAGGTATGGGCTATTCTGCACCCCCCCCCTCCACACTTTTAAAACACAACATACATAATAGAACATAACCTACTGGACCCGTTGTCGTAAAGCTACACAGGTACGCTTTGGTTTAGCGAGAGCGACCGAGAGGTAACGTGTTAAGAAAGTATTATTGGAAACCCAAAGTTGAGTATTAGCGATGTCTTCTATAGAAAAATTCTGGAGAAATCTAAGGGAGACTGCCCATTTCCTGATGTCGTGAGGCCTGCCCACGACGCCAGGGTTACTTTATCTAATTACGTCTACAAGCAAGGAAGCTAACTTTCTTCTTGTAACACGATTACCTGCCTGATTCACCCACAGAGCACCTAGTTGGCGAGGGTGAGCAGCCCTCATAAAATTAGATAAGGCCTGCACAGGGCATAAAATATGATGAGTATGTCCGTGTTTCAATGCCGGAACAGAAAACTCAGAAAATACATGATTGGAATGCTCGTTCTTAGCAATAAATGTGGGAGACGGAGCGATTTGCACATGATCGTGTAGTCTCCCAAACCTAAGGCAGTTAGGTTCGTTACTCATCGCCGCCAGCTCAGACACCCTATTTCCAGTGGCGAGAGCCATCAGGAATACAGCCTTCTTTAAGAGTGACTCAAAATCAGGCGCATTATTATATTTACGGGACTGAAGTAATGATAAGGCTTTGTCAAGTGACCAGGTGGGCATGAGCTGACGGGGTGGTGGGCGCAGATTGAAACACGCCCTCATAAAATCTTTCTCCTCCGCCTGCGGTATGGAAAGGTCCGTGAGATAAAAAAAGTTAGTTCTGATGGCAGACAAGTGATTTTTTAACGTGATTACTGAAAAATGTTTGTGCTCAAATAGATAATCTAGGTATTTGAAAATCAAGGCTCCCGAGGCATCTGTTTGCCCTGACTCTACAATCCAGGTCGTAAAAGTTTTCCAATGTGACTGGTATTGTCTCCTGGTAGACATAGTATACTGGTTCAAAAGCTTGTTTGTGACACTGTCCCCAAATTTAGCTAACCATTTTCCCTTGTAAATGTCCATAAGGCAACACTGAGCGAGGTCTGAAGGTTGCCAATCATCTCTAAGTGGAAGGCGGAGACCGGGAGCAACACCGGGGTCTTGCACCATTCCTGCAATTGGTGGTACCATGCCTGGGCCGGCCATAACGGCGCGATCATTGAGACTAAGCCCCGGTAACTCCTCAGTTTGTGAATCACTCTGCACATTAGTACAGAATCTGATGGAGGAAAAAGATAAATTGAAGTCCACTTGTTCCAATCCTCCAGTAATGCATCTGGTCCCCCCGCCGGGGTTACCCCGCGGTGAGTTAGGAAGAGAGGGAGTCTGTGATTCTCCTCGGATGCGAACAGATCCACTTGTGGATGGTAAGGCTTTGCAATCATCTTGTCGAAGACGGTTTGTTTGATAGCCCATTCTACTAGGTTGCTCCGCCTCCGAGACAGGGCGTCTACCCAGACGTTCGACACGCCGGGAAGGTATGCTGCATGCAGATGGATGCCCAGCGATTCGGCTAGGGCAAAAATCTGTTCTGACAATTTTAGCAACTCTCGAGACCTCACTGAGCCCTGCTTCTGAATACAATAGACTGCGTTGAGGTTGTCCACACGGAATGCTATTGACTTGTCTTGCAAGGACATCCCATGATCTTGTAGGAGAAAGAGAGGAACTAAAAGCTCTTGCTTGTTGATATGACAAAAGTTGGCGTGGTGCCAAGTGCCTTGCCCTTGATGGCCTAGATTCGATTGATAACCCCAACCTAGAGCCCCTGAAGCGTCTGTGTCTACCCATACCGTAGGCGGGGAAGAAACCCATGTCATTATTGAGTAAAGAATTTCCGGCTTGGCCCAGGCCGATAGCAAGCTGTGGATTAATGGAGGAATTGGCCATAATTTCTTCTCCGGCGAGAGAGGAAAAACTTTGTTGCCTTCCAAGATTAACCTTCTCACTTTCAACCAGCCCAACTTCACAGTTAATTGGATCCAGTTGAGAGAGCCGACCAGGGAGTCCCACGTTTTCCTGGTTGTATTCAGACTGTGGAGAAAACGGAACAGTTTCCGTCTAAATCTGTTCCGGTTGTCCACACTCTGAGAAAGAGTGAGATTGGTGGTGTCCCAGACCAGCCCTATCCACTGAATGTTCCTTGTGGGGACAAGGAGAAATTTCGCCAAGTTCACCTTGAACCCTAGGTTGTGCACATGATTTAATACTTGGTTTACATGGTTGTGACATAACTCCTCTGACTTTGCCACCACCAGCCAGTCGTCTAGATACCATAACACCTGAATGCCCTGGGCTAACAAAGGCAAAAGGGCTTGCCGGACTAATTTTGTGAAAATTCTCGGTTTTAGGTTCAACCCGAAAGGCATTCTTTGAAAGACATAAGTCTCTTGCCTGATCCTCAGAGCGAGAAATTTTTGGAACCATTTGTTTATAGGGACATGCCAATAGGCGTCTTTGAGGTCTACTGAGCACATCCAGCCTTGCGGCGGAAGAGAGAGCCTGATCTGATTGACTGTAAGCATCCTGAAGGGTGAATTTATGATAAATATGTTCAGATGCGAGAGATCTACTACTGGTCGCATTTGCACACTGTCCCTTTTCGGCACTAAGAAAAGTCTGGAGGTGAATACTGGGCAAGTTGGTTTGACTGAGACAAGGACTTGTTTTGAGATCATTTCGTGGACTAGGGCCTCCACCTCCTGTGAAATATAGTTGTATTCCAGCGCCTGACGCAGTCGATGCCGCCGGAGCCACCGCCAGGTGATTCCTTTGCTTACTGCCTTCTTGGGCCAAGCTAAGCGGAATGACCGGAACGACCCCAGCTGCAGACCGGGGCGGTTCGGTAAAGCTACTCTCGAATCCGGTAACCTTAAGCATGGCACTTGGAGATTGAGAGGCTGGGTGGCTAGTTTTTTGGTGGGGATGGTGGGTTGGTATCAGACGGCTGGCTAGTCTTGGCTGACGTCTGCCCCTGATTTGGCTTCTGATGGGGCTTACCTTTATACCCTGAGTATTTACCTTGTCTGGGTTTGGATCAGAGCACCTCCCGGCTGAGGAGGAGTTCTGGGATCACGAAAGGATTGTTTAGCCTGTTGCTGGTGAGACTTACCTCCACCCTTAGGCTTGTGAAAAGGTTTCTTAACAGGGTCCTTCTTAACTTGGGAGGTACCCTGCTTCCACCCATTTACCAGATTGAACACTACACTCCAAGTTACTGCGGTAAGTAGGGAGGCCGTAAGAACCGGTGAAAGAGTTACCCGGCGGCCAATGTCCTCCGGTAACTTCTTCACTAGAATCTCTCAAATCCTCTCAAATCCTGGCGGGCTCGAACTGCTTCCATGATTGCAATTCTGATGTCATCCAAGGTCTGAATAGAGTTTTGCAATAAGAGTCTTCTAGATAAATCAGTGGCCTTCCTAACCTGAGAGTCAGCAATGGCCGATATGGTTCTGTTAAGGGAGACAGCAATCTGGCGATTAACTAGATATTGAGAGAACTGCCGGTAAGCTTTGTTCCTTAATTTAAAATCCCTTTCAAGGTGAGCCGCCGGAGGGGTACAAAACGGTTCATCTAATGAGTTAAGGGCTACTTTGGGTGCCGCCAGGAAGGCAAACAGAGCCGGCGACACACCATCAGCCTTAAGAGACAGGCAACGGAAAATACTGATGCGTTTCCTGTGGAACCTGATGTGAGGACTTGGAAGTGATTGTTGCAGCAAATAATTGAGCTTCTAGTTCCCAGTCTACCCAGGGACCTGCCCTTATCCGCCCCATCTGCAGGACTGGTGTATACGTTTGGTCTAGAACCGGAAGTGTATCCATTTCCGGCGTAAGAGCATTTAAAGCCTTGACATAATTCACACCATCAGCTTTTGACCAGTCAGCAAAGAGCCGGCTCGTGCAGAAGCGGCGGAAGGGACTGCCGGGGCCGCAGTATACACAAAAAAGTCTGGATTATATGAACTGGGTATACCTCTAATCAATACATCCAGTAACCTCCCTGCCTCATCTTTAGCTCTAAATTTCCTGCTCTTGTTTATCTCAATATTCCATTCAGTGGGGACCGGTAGGTCTCCTGAAATGGTGGGTTGTGCAGATTGTGGGTTCAGTGGCGTCGCCGGAACCCAAGAGCAGTCAGGGCCATAGAGGAGAGGCATAGGGCCTTTCTTCTGTGGTGCCTTGTCTAGTGGGGGAGGAGTGATATCAGCAATGACCCTCACATTGGTGGTTGTCATCGTGGCCGGCACTGTAGTGCCTGGAACCGCGGACACCGCCGGGATCAGAGAAGGCAGAAAGCCTGGAGAGAATAGAGGTCTTATCATTGATTGACTGGGGGCAACTAATGGCTGACAAGCAGGAGGATCAGAAGAGACAGGGAGATTATACTGTTGCATAACCCTATGTAATATATCACTGAATTCATCCGAAGTAACACACTTACTATGAGAGTTTCTCGAGGATTGTGAGCTTACTTCAGACTCCTCACCTGTAATAGTCTGTTGAGCTGGGGCTAAGGGCGCTTCCTCCGGCTCCCTACTTAACTCAGAGCCATCCAGTTGTGGCTCCGGTACCTGTTCCGCCGGAGGCCACATTAAATCTGGGACTGATGAGGGTACCATGTCCGTACTATCCTCATCCCTTAGTTCTTGGAATTCCCTTCTGTGCCTCAGAGACGGTTCTGACTGCCGGCTGCACCCACCTGCCGTGGGTGGCTGAGAGTCCTGAATTATTTGAGGGCTGCCATCAGTTTGTGAACCTGACGGAAAACCCTTGTAATGGTCTGGACACTACATGACACATAGTTTAATTTGGGGATCACAAAGGTAACCTGAGATGGGACACTTAATGATTGTTCATGACTAGGAGTGGAACCCGTAGCCTCTATCCTCACTTCCGAGTCGCCAGAATCAACCTGAGGCATGTCAGACGCAGGGGTAGAGGGAGGCGGTTGTGGAGTCCCCTTCCGGCTCCCACTACGCGGCGTACCAGCCGATGACTCAGAGTCCTCTTTCCGGCGCTTGAGGGACCGGGAAGAGTCAGTTGAAGAGTGCCGAGACTGCCTTCGAGGGGACCTAGACCTGGACTTAGATTTCCGCTTCGGAGAGGGTGATCGTCTCCTCTTCGGGTGGTCGGGGGGGAGGGGGGTACCTCAACTAGTTCGTTGCTCTTTTGTGAGGGCTTTCGACTTGACTTTAGGCTTAACAGATTTATATGAGGCGAGTTTAGTTAGAGGAGACTTGATAATCAACTTTTCCCAAAGGGCTTCGTCATCACAATGAAGTGCCTTATGGGCTGTATCTTTAGCATAAGAATTAAAAATAGCTTTAATCTCTTGCAGTGCTGCCAAGCACAAGAAGTCTTTCTTGGAGAATAAGGCGTCTTTGAGCTCAGAGCAAACAGAACAACGCCGCGACACCCACAAGCCTCTAGAGCGGTCTAAACATTTAACGCATTTCAAACATAACTTATGAGCGAAAATGGGCAACATGGAACAGGTAGGAGTAGTGCATAACTCAAAGCGAGGCATGATGGATAAAGGGGCCCCCACCCGCAGGAATCAGCCCCCCCAACGCCGCCGGTGCTGCAGTCACTAAAGAGCCGGGGATTCTGGAAATAGACAATTTCCAGGAATCAATGCTCCTAAGGATAACCTGCGAGATGTTAATACAGCCTACGCCGGAAAGTTAGCTATAGTTCACAACTACTCTAACCTTCCGCTGGACCCGCCGTGAAAAAACCTGGGGATTTCTCGTATAAGCTGATTAAAACTGCTTACCTATGGCAAAAGCCACAGGCCCATTGACTAATAGTGTATGATTATCCCTTACTAAAGCACTAGAGAGATAATGAACCGAGTTTGGATAACGAATCTTAACACTTGTACACTTGACTATGGCGCTGCAGGACGATTGGTCGTGTAACTAATATGGTCAGGGCGAGTTAACTCGGCGGACCAAGTTATAAGCTCCCGTAGGAATTTTCACTTCCGCCGGAAGGGATGTGGTTCAGCTATACCACACCGGGACATTTAGTTGCTCCCTACCCGTTTTGAAGACGGATAACCTGGGCCCTGCTGCAAGAGGCCGCCGGAAAAAACAAATTTTTTTTTTAGAGAGGGGAGACAAAAGCACAGCTCCCTCCTTCAAAACCCACATTACATAATTTTATAATATATATAAATATAGGGACGTCTCCCAAACCCCAAAAAACATGCAAGCACACATGTTCATCTCTAGGGGTACATAAAGGCAAAATAAATACAGAGAATTCAGAATCCTAAATTACCTGTAGCCTGGACCGGAGACCCCTAACCAGGCTGACCATGAGGTTCGAAGCGATATCCCAGCCGACGACGCTCCGAAGACCCAGCCACAGCACACAGACGAGGGGAGGCCCACGATAGGGGCCTAAAAGCAAATTACGAACTCTGGAAGGTGGAGCACGACGTGCAGGCACCCTTAGACCAGAGCATTTGCTAAAACTCATAATTAACTATGCCATTGCCTCACTATTGATGGTCTGTAGCATAAACTTTTAGAATGGTAGCCTCCTAGCTATGTAACAAAAGGCGTCAAAACAATAACAATAACACACGTGGTGTGACGATCCTGGGATGCGTAAACGCCTGATACAATAGTACCCTAATTTACACTCTTCCTGCGGCCATACCAATAGGGTAACCGTTGCTAGCTAATCTGAACCTTGTTACTACAACGCAGGTGTATACAAATGAGTAAGGACTCACTAGAAAGCGCTGGAACGAAGAATAAAGCCGAGCATGGCGAATCCCTTGTTGCTAGAATGGACGCGGAAGGAGGAAGGGCGAGATGGCCGCTAGAGGGCCTGGTGTCGAGGTAACACAACACAAGAAATCCACATATGGAAAGTCATATGATAACAGATATTGTGTTCATTTTGTTTTTTTCTTTTTTACAGAGTTTTTTCTGTAGGGTACCCAATCATAATGACGATCCCATAAAGGAATTAAGCGTGCACTAATGATGAGTCCTCCATGATCCTTCCACGCTGTTGATTCAAAATGCTGACACGGGATGTTGAATGGAGACTATTATACTAATAGGCAATATCGTCAATGATGAAGGGGCAACTATTAAATAGTATGCTGTACGTGTTGATAATAGCAAGGATTCGCTTTTTTCGTGGAAGAATTTATTTAGAAGTAATTTAACTCAGGGATTGCGATAAGCCTCACTTAAGGCACATTATTGAAGGGAGCCCACCTCGCTTTGTTTCTCTTTCTCTCCCTCTCCCTTTGGCTTGTATCCATTCGGCCCCATTCAGCCTACTGTTTTAAGACGTTTACCCCCAGCCAGGTGTCAATATTTTCCTGGCGAGCGGTAGCGAGCCAGCATAGGCTATATATATATTTTTGTTTTGACAGCAAGCTAAATTTGTACATTTTTCGATAGAAAAATTTCTCCGGCACAGCCGGATTTCTCCATACAATGCTGGCTCGCTATCGCTCCCCAGGAAGAAATCGACACCTGGATGGGGATAAACGTCTTAAAACAGTTGGCTGAATGGATACAAGCCAGGGAAAGAGAGAAAAGGAGAGAAAGATAAAAAAAAAGCCGGTGACCCCCCTTCAACATGTAAAAAGAACCCTTCAAATACCGTGCTAGTGCCGGGAAACGACTCAAAATTGGATGAGACATAGAAAATAGTACTATGTCTATTGTTCCGGCTGAGAGAAAATGGTCATGTTTCTATCTTAGTTACTCAGCTATAAGGTAGATTTTGTAGCGAAATATGATGTTAATTATGAAAACTTGGCATTAATACGACACACAGCCATAGTAGTTTCATATATTTTCATTATGTATCTAGAAATCAGCTACTCAATTTACCATCAGCTGGGAAAAATAGAGTATAGAGTCTCCCTATACCACATCCCCCCCCCCCCCCCCCCGTATATCCCACTCCCCTTCCCTCCATCAATTTGACCTTTATTTTGTCCATTTATTTGCAGTCCATGGGTTCAAGATAATGTGACTTATTAGGTGTACTCTCTAACCCAAGACTGAACTGCATTTCGGTACTTCTTTTACCCTCCCCCCCCCCCCCTCCCTGAGCTCTGGAATACATTTTCTCTTACCCTATTTCCTCTTTCTATGACTTTAAATCCTTCAAATACTGTATGCTACAAGTCCTGTAGTTAAATAGACGGCCATGTCTTTCTTTGGACACCAATATCATGCTATAATTATCAAACAACATAATGATATTCTATTTTAGTCTCAGAATTTGTAGTTATGCAATTATAATTTTTCAGATTGTTGTAGGAGACAATATTGCTTATATATTTCTTGATTCATCCCTTTTCCACTATATATTGCACATATATTTTATACATTAACTGTTAAGCTTCTAATAATCCTAAATAATATTCTTCGGATTATATGAGTTGACTGTACAATATATACCAAATCGCCAAACTATGTATCCTGAACTATAGTCCTTTCAGTATAGGCAGGCCAAAATTCTTGACCAGTAACCTCTATAACTCATAAACGACTAGTCTAGCATTCTCAGGGAATAGGTGTGGAAATTAATCGCTTGTTTGTTCTAGTCTATTTTGAGTTACAGAGGTTGGGAGTCGGGATTTCTGGCCTACCTATAATGAACAGGGTATAGTATTGCCGAATGTTTACAATGGGTATGGACATATTTGATTGCCTCTATGGGCCATTTTATTAAACCATGGTAAGCGCTTTCCTTACAACCTTTCCCGACCCAGATTGACCGTTATACAGATAAGCGATAAGGGTCAATCTGGGTCGGGAAAGGTCGTAGGGAAAGCTCTTACCATGGTTTAATAAAATGACCCTATATATACCGAGCGGTGGGTAAACTATGCCCTACAGGGAATTCCCATGTATTTCGTTAATGGAAAATTTGGTCTAGAGTGTTCTTATCTTTATGGGGAGATGGGTCGTTTTTCTGGTCCACCTTCTTCCTCATGTTTAATCCCATTTGTTTTCAGATTATAAAACGTTCGGCCCAATAGTTTGGCGATTTTAAGACCTTTCGCCTCATTTCTTTGTCAATATTAAGACTTTGTGTCATTTAGGTGTCGATTTTTCCTGCCGAGCGATAGCCAGACTGTAATTTAGGAGGACTTTTTCTATACAAAAATTTACAAATTTATATTGAAAGAACATAAGAACATAAGAAAATGGGAGTCTGCAGAATGCCGATTGGCCTACACAAGGCAGATTCCTGTCACACCCAACCCTAATTATAAGGCCTAATTATAAGTCCAGCTTACTAACACCATTAGGACTGACCTCACCGAAACGGTCAGAGGTCAGAAAAACGGGGGTCTGCAGAGCGCCGATTGGCCCACACCTGACAGATTCCCCTCACACCCAGGCCATCTCGTCCATATTATGCCTATCTAATTTTATCTTAAAGCTCCCTATCATCCTTGATCCCACTATAGCACTTGGTAGCCTACCACCTGTCTACAACTCTGTTACCAAAGCAATATTTGCCTATATCTTTCTTGAAACGAAATTATAGGTTTGATTCCCGTAGGGAAGTAATGAAAACCTAATATTTAGTAGGGCCCTGTAATCATTGACGATATTACCTACTAGTATAATTGTCTCCATTCAACATCCCGTGTCAGCATTTTGAATCTACCGCGTGGAAGGATCAGGAGGACTCATCATAAGTGCACGCTTAATTCCCTTATGGGATCGTCATTATGATTGGGTACCCTACAGACAAAAAATCTGTAAACAAATAAAAAATAAACATTAACTTAATATCTGTTATCATATTAGGACTTACCATATGTGGATTTCTTGTGGTGTGCTAACCCGACACCAGGCCCCCTAGCGGACATCTCGCCCTTCATTGAAATATCAAGATCAAACTATAGAAATCAACGAATGGGAAGTGGGATGGTTGGGAGGGCCGCTTATCGTCAATGATTACAGGGCCCTACTAAATATTAGGTTTTCATTACTTCCCTACGGGAATCAAACCTATAATTTAATAGTGGCCCCTTCATCATTGACGATATTGCCAGAATACCAAGATTGGAGGGGGACATTCGTGACAATATCCTTAACCTCAGGGGATGAAAATCCATATAACATTTTAAAGCTTTATTGTATGCATACAATATATTCTTATAAAAGTATATAAAAGATTGCAAGCAGTGTGTGGCATTAAGAAAATCTGCTTACTCATGACCAGATCTTCCTTCAAGATCCTATGCATGATAACTGTGGGGACACGCATGTGTTCCCCTAGATTGAACGCAAATTCTGCAGAATTTTTTGTTCATACCTTAATACTATTTGTACCATTTGGTAAACTGCATAGTTGCAACTTATGCTAGATTTCACTTAATCTTAACAAAAATAAAATATCTTTAACTGTATCACAGCTCGTGATTTATCACAATCTCCGGCGGACGGGGACTTAGTGTAGTATGGGCTATTCCGCACCCCCCCCCCCTTTTAAAGCACAACATACATAATAGCACATAACCTACTGGACCCGTTGTCGTTAAGCTACACAGGTACGCTTTGGTTTGGCTAGAGTGACCGACAGGTAACGTGTTAAGAAAGTATTATTGGAAGCCCAAAGTTGAGTCTTAGCAATGTCTTCAATAGACATTTTTTGGAGGAATCTAAGGGAGACTGCCCATTTCCTGACGTTGTGAGCCCTGCCCACGACGCCGGGGTTACTTTCATGAATCACGTCTACAAGTAAGGAAGCTAACTTTCTTCTCGTAACACGATTACCTGCCTGATTCACCCACAGAGCACCTTGCTGGCGAGGGTGAGCAGCCCTCATAAAATTAGATAAGGCCTGCACAGGACATAAAATATGATGAGTATGTCCGCGCTTCAATGCTGGGACAGAAAACTCGGAAAACACATGATTGGAATGCTCGTTCTTAGCAATAATAGTGGGAGACAGCGCGATTTGCACATGATCGTGTAGTCTCCCAAACCTAAGACAGTTAGGTTCGTTGCTCAACTTGCTCATCGCCGCCAGCTCAGACACCCTATTTCCAGAGGCGAGAGCCATCAGGAACACAGCCTTCTTCAAGAGTGAATCAAAATCCGGCGCATTATTGTATTTACGGGACTGAAGTAATTCTAAGGCTTTGTCAAGTGACCAGGTGGGCATGAGCTGACGGGGTGGTGGGTGCAGCTTGAAACACGCCCTCATAAAGCCTTTCTCCTCCGCCTGCGGTATGGAAAGGCCCGTGAGATAAAAAAAAGGGGGTTCTGATGGCAGACAAGTGATTTTTTAACATGATTACCGAAAATTGTTTGTGCTCAAATAGATAATCTAGGTATTTGAAAATCAAGGCCCCCGAGGCATCTGTTTGTCCTGACTCTACAATCCAGGTCGTAAAAGTTTTCCAATGTGACTGGTATTATCTCCTGGTAGACTTAGTATACTGGTTCAAAAGCTTATTAGTGACACTCTCCCCAAATTTAGTTAACCATTTTCCATTGTAAATGTCCATAAGGCAAAACTGAGCGAGGTCTGAAGGTTGCCAATCATCTCTAAGTGGAATGCGGAGACCGGGAGCGACACTGGGGTCCTGCACCATTCCTGTAATTGGTGGTACCATGCCTGGGCCGGCCATAACGGCGCGATCATCGAGACTAAGCCCCGGTAACCCCTCAGGTTGTGAATCACTCTGCACATTAGTACAGAGTCTGGTGGAGGAAAAAGATAAATTGAAGTCCACTTGTTCCAATCCACCAGTAATGCATCTGGTCCCCCCCGCCGGGGTTACCCCGCGGCGGGTTAGGAAGAGAGGGAGTCTGTGATTCTCCTCGGATGCGAACAGATCCACTTGTGGACGGTAAGGCTTTGTAATCATCTTGTCGAAGACGGTTTGTTTGATAGCCCATTCTACTAGGTTGCTCCGCCTCCGAGATAGGGCGTCTGCCCAGACGTTCGACACGCCGGGAAAATATGTGGCATGCAGATGGATGCCCAGCGATTCGGCTAGGGCAAAAATCTGCTCTGACAATTTTAGCAACTCTCGAGACTTCACTGAGCCTTGCTTCTGAATACAATGGACTGCGGTGAGGTTGTCCATACGGAACGCTATTGACTTGTCTTGTAAGGACATCCCATAATCGCGTAGGAAAAAGAGAGGAACTAAAAGCTCTAGCTTGTCGTGTTGCCAAGTGCCTTGCCCTTGATGGCCTAGATTCGATTGATAACCCCAACCTAGAGCCACCGAGGCGTCCGTGTCTACCCATACTGTAGGCGGGGGAGAAACCCATGTCATTATTGAGTAAAGCATTTCCGGCTTGGCCCAGACCGATAGCAAGCTGTGGATTAATGGGGGAATTGGCCATAATTTCCTCTCCGGCGAGAGAGGAAAAACTCTGTTGCCTTCCAAGATTAATCTCCTTACTTTCAACCGGCCCAACTTCACAGTTAATTGGATTCAGTTGAGAGAGCCGACCAGGGAATCCCACATTTTCCTGGTTGTATTCAGACTGTGGAGAAAACGGAACAGTTTCCGTCTAAATCTGTTCCGGTTGTCCACACTCTGAGAAAGAGTGAGATTGGTGGTGTCCCAGACCAGCTATCCACTGAATATTCCTTGTGGGAATAAAGCGAGACTTTGCCATGTTCACCTTGAACCCTAGGTTGTATACTGTACATGATTTAACACTTGGTTTACATGGTTGTGCCATAACTCCTCTGACTTTGCCACCACCAGCCAGTCGTCTAGATACCAAAACACCTGAATGCCCTATTCTAACAAGGGCAAAAGGGCTTGCCGGACTAATTTTGTGAAAATTCTCGGTGCCAGGTTCAACCCGAAAGGCATTCGTTGAAAGACATAAGTCTCTTGTCTGATCCTCAGAGCGAGGAGTTTTTGGAACCTTTTGTGTATCGGGACATGCCAATAGGCGTCTTTGAGGTCTACTGAGCACATCCAGCCTTGCGGCGGAAGAGAGAGCCTGATCTGATTTTCCGTAAGCATCCTGAAGGGTGAATTTTTGATAAATGTGTTCAGACGCGAGAGATCTACTACTGGTCGCATTTGCACACTGTCCCTTTTCGGCACTAAGAAAAGTCTGGAGGTGAATACTGGGCAAGTTGGTTTGACTAAGACAAGGACTTCTTTTGAGATCATTTCGTGGATTAGGGCCTCCACCTCCTGTGACACATGGTTGTATTCAAGCGCCTGACGCAGTTGAGGCCGCCGGAGCCACCGCCAGGTGATTCCTTTGCTCACCGCCTTCTTGGCCCAAGTCTTCCTGGGCCAAGCTAAGCGGAATGACTGGAACGATCCCGGTTGCAAACCGGGCCGGGTCGGTAAAGCTACTCTCGAATCCGGTACCTTTAAGCATGGCACCGGGAGATTGAGAGGCTGGGTGGCTAGATTTTTGGAGGTGGTGGTGGGTTGGTATCAGACGGCTGGCTAGTCTGGGCTGACGTCTGCCCCTGATTTGACTTCTGATGGGGCTTACCTTTATACCCTGAGTATTTACCTTGCTTGGGTTTGGGCAGAGCACCTCCCGGCTGAGGAGGGGTTCTGGGATCACGAAAGGATTGTTTAGCCTGCTACTGGAGAGACTTACCTCCACTCTTAGGCTTGTGAAAAGGTTTCTTAGCAGAGTGCCAGACAATTATTGACCCTATGCATCTGCCAGTGCCAGAGGATTTTTTATTTTTATTTTTTTGGCTAAATCTATCAAGTTTAGTGAAAAAGGAAGGATAATGGTAAAAAAAAACACTCCCCTTGTCCATTTTCGCCAGAAATCAGGTCCCCGATGGTCCCGAATGTAGCTGAAATTTTCGGAGTAAATCATACTTTTATGGTATCGGAACGTATAGGTAGGAGGGTGGTGGGAGGGTGGTTTGGGGGATGGTGGGGGGAAGGTAGAAGCGTAATTGACTGTTACAAATATGAAGCCAATTGGTGAGGTAGTTTCGCCACCACAGATTTTAGTTTTTTTCCTTTTCTTCGTACGGATACGCTGGAAGTGGGTGGTGGGGGGAAGGGACTTGTCACACAAATATGGAACCGATTGGTGCAGTCGTTTTGCCGCCACAGATTTTCCTATTTTTTCCTTGTGAGGCGACCAATAGTCAGCGAGTGGGGGGGGGGGGGGGGAGGGGGTTGTGTTGTTGGTGGCAAGAAGCCAGAAGGGTAAGGTACATGTGGTAGAAATATGAAAGCCATAGGTGCAGTCGTTTCGCTGCTACAATTTTTTTTCGGCGAGTCCGTATATATATGGACCTGGCACTGGGCGTGACAAGACCCTAGTCCGTATATATACGGACCTGGCACTCAGCGGGTTAATTAACAGGGTCCTTCTTAGTTTGGGAGGTACCCTGCTTCCACCCATTTACCAGATTGAACACTATACTCCAAGTTTCTGCGGTAAGTAGGGATGCCGTGAGGACCGGCGAAAGAGTTACCCGGCGGCCAATGTCCTCCGGTAACTTCTTCACTAGATGTACTCTCAAATCTTGGCGGGCTCGAACCGCCTCCATGATTGCAATTCTAATGTCACCCAAGGTCTGAATAGAGTTTTGCAACAAGAGTCTTCTAGATAAATCAGTGGCCTTCCTAACCTGAGAGTCAGCAATGGCCGATATGGTTCTGTTAAGGGAGACGGCAATCTGGCAATTAACTAGATACTGAGAGAACTGCCGGTAAGCTTTGTTCCTTAATTTAAAGTCCCTTTCAAGGTGAGCCGCCGGAGGGGTACAAAAAGGTTAATCTAAGGAGTTAAGGGCTACTTTGGGTGCCGCCAGGAAGGTTAACAGAGCCGGCGACACCCCCTCAGCCTTAGAGACAGGCAATGAAAAATACTGATGCATTTCCTGTGGCACCTGATGGGAGGACTTGGAAGTGATTGTTGCGGAAAATAATTGAGCCTCTAATTCCCAGTCTATCCAGGGGCCTGGCCCTATCCGCCCCATCTGCAGGACTAGTGTATGCGTTTGGTCCAATACCGGAAGTGTATCCATTTCCGGCGTAAGAGCATTTAAAATCTTGACATCATTCATGCCATCAGTTTTCGACCAGTCAGCAAAGAGCCGTGCAGAAGAGGCGGAAGGGACTGCCGGGGCTGTAGTATACACAAAATATTCTGGATTGTATAAACTGGGGATCCCTCTAATCAATACATCCAGCAACCTCCCTGCTTCATCTTTAGCTCTAAATTTCCTGCTCTTGTTTATATCAATCTTCCGTTCAGTGGGGACCGGTAGGTCTCCTCAACTGGTGGGTTGTGCAGATTGTGGGTTCAGGGGCATCGCCGGAATCCAAGAGCAGTCAGGGCCATAGAAGAGAGGCATAGGGCCTTTCTTCAATGAGACCTTGTCTAGTGAGGGGGGGGGGGGAGTAATATCAGCAATAACCCTCACATTGGTGGTAGTCATCGTGGCCGGCACTGTAGTGCCTGGAACCGCGGACACTGCCGGGGTCAAAGAAGGAAGCACGCCTGGAGTTACTAGAGGTCTTAACATTGATTGACTGGGGGCAATTAATTGTTGACAAGCAGTAGGATCAGAAGAGGCAGGGAGATTATACTGTTGCATAATCCTATGGAATATATCACTTATTTCATCTGAGGTAACACACTTACTATGAGAGTTCCTAGATGATTGTGAGCTTACTTCAAAGTCCTCACCTGTAATAGTCTGTGGAGCCGGGGCTAAAGGCACGTCCTCCGGCTCCCTACTACTCTCAGAACTATCCTGATGTGGCTCCGGTGCCTGTTCCACCGGAGGACACATTAAATATGGGACTGATGAGGGTACCATATCCATAGGGTCTGTGAACTGGTTTAAATCTTATCTTAGTGGTAGAACCCAAAGAGTCAAAATTGATGATAATATATCTGATCCTATGCCAATTAACTGTGGGGTCCCGCAGGGAAGCATCCTTGGTCCCTTACTCTTTCTCTGTTATGTGAACGACATGGAACTGAGCGTCTCGTGTAAATTATTACTGTATGCAGACGACAGCGTGCTTCTGGTTTCAGGAAAAGACCCAATAAGTATTGCCGCTTCACTTTCCAAAGAACTAGAATCATGTAGTGAATGGCTAGTGGACAATAGACTATCTCTTCACCTGGGCAAGACGGAAGCCATCTTATGTGGAACAAAACGCAAACTGAAAGACATTGTGGGCTTCTCGGTCAACTGTAATGATATTCCTATAACAACAGTGTCACAAGTTAAATATCTCGGACTAAAACTGGACGCGAGTTTGTCAGGTGAAACAATTTTGGAATCTATCCTGAGTAAGTGTAGAGCACGTATAAAATACCTGTATAGACAGGTGGGATGCTTGCCCGCGGCGACCAAAAATACCCTCTGCCAAGCGCTTGTTCAATGTCATTTTGACTATTCTGTGTCATCCTGGTACTCTGCATCATCTAAATCAGCACAGCACAAACTTCAGGTCACTCAAAATAAAATGGTTAGGTTCATGCCGAACCTAGGACCCAGATCACATGTTGGCCAGGAACAACTTCAGTCACTAGGTATGCTCAATGTCTCTGACAGGGCCAAACAAATCAGGCTCACTAATGCCTTCAAAATTTTCTATGACAGAGCTCCAGAGTATCTAAAGAATGATTTTGTTAAAGCAAATGAGAGGAGTGGACATAATACAAGAAACAGGATGTTTAATTTTAAGGTCCCGAGAATCCAAGGACAGGGTAAGCAAACATTCTTCTTCACCGCCATCAAAGACTGGAACGACCTACCCCAGTTGTAAGGGGGGGTTTTCGTCTTCTTTACTTTTCTTTCCTAATGTTCCTGGGCTTTGTTTTTACCCCCGCCTTATTTATTATTTCTCTTTTTCATTCCATTATTTGTGTTTCTTCCTTACTTGATGATTGGTCCAACTTATTACTCTGGTAGCTTAATGGCCGTTGCATGCAAGGAAATACAGGTGAATGAATGCAAATGGTCTAAATGACACAGGATAAATAAAAACACAATATACCGTTTGGTATTCTTAACTATATTAAAACACTGTAAAGAGAAATACACTTTTCACTGTGATACACAAATCAATACGATTATTACTTTAGTCAACCACGGAATATATCGGTATTATTGGCGCAATGAACTACTTCTTATCACCACATCAAAGTTAACTAAAACCCTTCAACAGGTGACCCCAAGGCCACTACCCTAGTAAACACACACTCGGTCACTAGGTTCATAAGGCGTACAACAGCTCACAATGGGGTGAAGATTAGCTCAAGGCTCAATAACACCAACAGCATCCTGTCTCAGTACAGCCAGTACTAGGTCATGTCCACTGGGGTGGACACAGGACTCTGCACCTGGTACTTCTCCTGGGACTTCGCTCCTGACCTGGGACCTGGTATTAATATTACCATTAATAAAACTGACAAAATTCTATATCTTAATTCATATCAACATTACAAAAGTGGTCAAATGTATCAATTAAGAGACAACAAAAGGAGGATGTAAATTATTGGGTTACAGATAAAATTTACTTAGTTGACCCTCAAAAATATATAAAGAAAAATGGTCCAAATAGAAAACGGAGGGTTGGGGATAGATATAATTTACTTAGTTGACCCTCAAAAATATAATGGTTTAAAATAGATAACTGAGTGTAGGCCTATATATACACCCTACTCACAAAGGAATGTTGGTTACATTAAGTTACATATACTGAACTTGGCATACGGGATATCATTGCTGTGATAATACTACACTAACATAATACAATTAACATTATCTTATACATAATTAATAAGGTTGGCAGGACAAATAATATGGAATTTGCAATCTAAATTATTAATTATCAGACGGAATGAATAATTTCACCTTCGACCAAGACAAAGGATGTCGTATAATTTCGTAGTTACATATAAGAAACTGGGCTTAAAATTGGTCTCAAAACTTATCTTAAATACTTCACAATTCACTTTAACTCACCTTCAACTGAAGGTTTTATCTAAACACAACACAAAAGGAAATGTATACTGAGTTAAGCCAAATATTTCCCCTTAGTCCGCCCGAGGCTGGCGACTGGGAGGGAATGACGCTGGCACTCTCGGCTCTAGGCTCTGTAGGACTCGGGGTCAGCGTCCTTTGTCACAACAATAACCATACCTTGATTAAATGAGCTCCTCAACTTACTTAGAGTCTAATAAAACTTTCAAAGGATAATTGAATTACTTTTATATGATGCAACGAATTCAGGCACAAACATGTTAACTATTACTTACGATATCCTAGGTAAGACTATAGTTTTTAAGTTGGAGGTAGGACTCATAAATTTCCACCTGTCAACCCCCTTGAGGTGGGCACTTGTCGCTAAGGCCTCAGAATCAGGGTGTCACACTAGAGACTCGGTACAAGCAATTATTAGGCCAAATATCAGCATTATACTAGATTCACAAAGTTAAAGTTATGCTTTGCAATTAACTTTATACACCTGGAAGTGATTAAATGGCCAAAACAAGTAAATTTCATTCTAATTCCAAAACAACATTGCTCCGATTGTGACACCCCTTTTCTAAACTTAATATAACAATACCAAACAATTATATTTAATATGTAAAGTTAGAATAATGACCCTCGTACCTATGAGACACCATTGGGCCTTTTTAATTATTTCTTTTTAGTCATTACAATTTAATATATGTCAACTGATATCTTAATCAAGATAATAACATAATACCGAACATTTCACCTAATCTCAACACTGACTGGGTCATTATTGGGCTTAAAGTGAGTGAACAGTACAAGTCTTGGTGTAAATATTGCCAAAATCAAGCCTAGTCAATTTAGACCCCTTACACAGTCAGTCCGTGAAAAGAGAACACTGTATTCCTTCAGACGTAGCCTGAAGGAACACCTGAACCGGACAGCTGCGAGAAGGGAGCACCAAGCTTATGTCTACTACTAAATGCGACATAAGAGATAGACAAACCAAACTGAAATGATTACTGATTACGGATTACTGATATTTACTATAGGATGTAAGGTATCTTAAAATAACCCCCTAGAAATACTTTCTCTAAAGTATCTATTTCTTTATCCTCCCCATTTTTCCCCAGCTAACCTAATCTCACAAGGACCCCAATGGAAGTACGCCTAATGGCCTTATTGGGCTATCCTTAGTTGGAATTATGCAAGGCTGGTACATGTCATATTTGTAACATACTATGTACTATGTGGTACCAACTCTGTAAATTGCTAACTGAATAAATATTATTATTATTATTATTATTATTATTATTTCTTAGGTCTTGGAATTCCCTTCTTTGCCTCAGAGATGGTTCTGACTGCCGCCAGCACCCACCTACCGCGGGTGGCTGGGAGTCCTGAATTATCTGAGAGCTGTCATCAGTGTGTGACCCTGATGGAAAACTTCTATAATGTTCAGCCAGGACCCGTCTTGGGCCGGCGGATTGGACACTACGTGGCACATAGTTTAATTTGGGTATAGCAAAGGTAACCTGAGATGGGACACTTAACCCTTATTTAGCGGGCTAGGCGGTTTATTTATATGTACCGCCCAGCGGGGTGTTTTTAGCCAAAATAGGGCTGTTTACGTGATCATTTTCATGCCTAAATAAGACCCAGAGCGTAAAACAAGTATCTATCCCTGAAAGGGCATAAACAGAGCTTTCCAATGACACCATAACGATCCTTTTATGATGGCTAGTTTTCTTGCAACAACCGCGCAACGCGAGTGCAAAAAGCATGTAATTCGGCACTTTCCCCATACAATTCCATATATAGCGAGTGAGAGAGGGAGGGAGGAGGTGGGATTCGTGTCAGTAGGTTCGCCGCGGTGGTCTGGAGCAGTCATACGCTCGCTACTCTCCTGCCACCACTTGTCTCTCTCTCTCTCAGCAACATTACGTGCTGAAATTGCCACACGACCTATGTCGAGCGCCGCCAGATAGTCCAGATTTATTATACTCGACTTATGTTGCGCGCCGACAGTTAAGGGTTAAAGACTGTTCATGACTAGGAGTGGAACCCGTAGCTTCTGCCCCCACTTCCGAGTCCCCCGAATCGACCAGAGGCGTGTCAGACACAGGGATAGAGGGAGGTGGTTGAGGGGTTTCCAACCGGCGCCCACTGCGCGGCGTATCAACCGATGACTCAGAGTCCTCTTTCCGGCGCTTGAGAGACCGGGAAGATTCAGTTGAAGAGTGCCTAGACCGTCTAGGAGGGGATCTAGACCTGGACTTAGACTTCTGCTTCGGAGAGGGTGATCGTCTCTTCGGGCGGATGGGGGGGGGGGGGGGGGGGACCTCAGCCAGTTCGTTGTCACTACTGCTACTTGTCAGGGCAATTGATCTAATTTACTCGAGTTCTTTTATATAATCTCTCTAGAGGGCCAATTAAAAGAAACATAAGTAGTCCAGTTAACAAGTGTATTATATATATTTAGTGCGAATACATAAATATCAAACGCCAATCATTTAACATATTTACATCACTCTTACCATTCATACCACTCACACACAGTTATTCAGGAAGAGAAACTAAATCATTGATTATACCTGTGAACTAAAACTAATATAAGTCACACATCCAAGCACACTAAATCAAGCACTTTTAGTCTGGCACAAGTTAATCAATATAGTCAATTATTAGCTGGTTCCAAGGACATGCCAGCCGACTCCAGGACAAACAGTACCAACTAGCTGCATCCAGGATACCACCACTGGCAACAGAACACGCCGGCTGACTTCAGGGTCCCACCACTGATAACAGAACACACCAGCTGTCTCCAGGGCACCTCAACTGGTAACATAACACACTAGCTGTCTCCAGGGCACCTCAACTGGTAACAGACACACCAGCTGTCTCCAGGGCACCTCAACTGGTAACAGAACACACCAGCTGTCTCCAGGGCACCTCAACTGGTAACAGAACACACCAGCTGTCTCCAGGGCACCTCAACTGGTAACAGAACACACCAGCTGTCTCCAGAGCACCTCAACTGGTAACAGAACACACCAGCTGTCTCCAGGGCACCTCAACTGGTAGAGTGTCATAACTTTGGTGAGCGACTGTACTTGCAAGATCACATGCAACCGCTCTCGCCCCACACGCTAGCATAGGACATCACAATCACTTGCGTTATGGACCACAGCTCTGGATACAGATAGACACGGCCCTCATATAATATGTACACAGGCGGGACTCGTGCCGGGAACTTGAGTAGGCAGACCAGTAACTGCCAACTTCCCTCACACACATAAGGCTGTGATAAAAACCAATTCTTAAATTCACATAACTGGTAAATTTACAAGGGTTGTAACCACAATGATTTAAGTGACTAGTAACTATTTCACGGCAATCAATACAATAGCACCATACTTTCTATAAATGCAATTATCTATGTGACAAGTTACTATTTCACGGCGATCATGAACACAAAAGCGCCACACTTAACAGGCACAATGCTTACCGCGGAGATGTGTACAGCAACACACAGGGAAAGAGAATGCTACTGGGCCAATAAGGCAAGCTCTCACTTAACCTTTCATTAACATGCTTCACACAACGAATCTTCGATACATACCGCTCACCTAACCTTTTACTAACACACTTCATTCGAACTATTCTTTGACTCATTTCAACCAACGGGCGACTATGCTAACAAGTAGGGACCCTCTATAGGAGCACCATCAAACATGCGAGACTTCGGAGCACGTGAACAGGTGTTCGACTACCTACAGCCATACATGCATAGAGGAATTATGGCACTATTTCCTGACACTACTCACTACCTCTGGGACGAGGGCTTTCGACTTGACTTTAGGCTTAACAGATTTAAATGAGGCGAGTTTAGTGAGAGGCGACTTGATAATCAACTTTTCCCAGAGGGCTTCGTCATCACAATGAAGTGCCTTATGGGCTATATCTTCAGCATAAGAATTAAAAATAGCTTTAATCTCTTGCAGTGCGGCCAAGCACGAAAGGTCTTTCTTAGTGAATAAGGCGGCTTTGAGCTCAGAGCAAACAGGAGAACGCCGTGACACCCACAAACCTCTAGATCGGTCCAAACATTTAACGCACTTCAAGCACAACTTCTGAGCGAAAATGGGCAACATGGAACAAGTAGGAGTAGTGCACAACTCAAAGCGAGGCATGATGGATAAAGGGGACCCCCCCCCCCCCCAACGCCGCCGGTGCTGCAGTCACAAAGGAGCCGGGGATTCTGGAAATAAAAATATTCCATACTAGGGCCGTGGTGGTCAAGTGGTGAGCACGCTCGCGTGTGAATCTGAAAGACCCGGGATCGAATCCCTGCCACGGCGGACATTTAGTGGGTGCGGTAGTACGTCCTAGCCTGTTTCACATGCTTGCACCCAGTCAGGGGACATCCTGACGACGTATACAGACAAAACACACATAACAAAGCCACTCCAACACCTTCCTCTCTCTCCAACACCCCTTCTCCCCTCTCAACACTCTTCTCTGAGCTATTTCCGATAAAAATGGCATGTTCAGTCCTGTACAGAATCGTAAGATTCAGAGTCGTAAAGATTCCAGGACGAGCTCATCAGCGGCGGATCCCCAGATCGACCGTGGTGATTGTCACCTAAACATCTACAAAACAATTAATGCTCATAAGGATAACCTGCGAGCTGTTATACATCCTACCTCGAGTCCGCCGGAAAATTAGCTATAGTTCATAACTACTCTAACCTTCCGCTGGACCCGCCGTGAAAAAACCTGGGGTTTTCTCGTATAAGCTGATTGACACTGCGACCCATTGACTAATAGTGTATGATTAACCCTTACTAAAGCACTAGGAGGATAATGAAACGAGTTCGCATAACGAATCTTCACACTTGTTCACTTGATTATGGCGCCGCAGGGCGATTGGTCTAGTAACTGTTACTATCAGGGCGAGTTAACCCGGCGGACCGAGTTATGAGCTCCCGTAAGAATTTGCACTTTCGCCGGAAGGGATGTGGTTCAGCCATACCACGTCGGGACATTTGGTTGTTTCCTACCCATGTTGAAGATGGGTAGCCTAGGCCCTGCTGCAAGAGGCCGCCGGAAAAAACAACCAAAATTTTAGAGGGGGGGGGGGGGGGGAGACAAAAGCACAGCTCCCTCCTCCAAAACCCACTGTGCATATTTTTATAATACATATATATAAATATAAGGACGTCTTCCAAACCCCCAAAACATGCAAGCACACATGTTCAACACCAGGGGCACATAAAGGTAAAATAAATACAGAGAATTCAGAAGCCTAAATTACCTGTAGCCTATACCGGAGACCCCTAACCAGGCTGACCATGAGGTTCGAAGCGATATCCCAGCCGACAACGCTCCGAAGACCCAGCCACAGCACACAGACGAGGGAGGCCCACGAGAGGGGCCTAGAAGCAAATTACGAACTTTGGAAGGTGGAGCACGACGAGCAGGCACCCTTAGACCAGAGCATTTGCTAAATCATAATAACATTGTAGAATGGTAGCCTCCTAGCTATGTAACAAAAGCTAAAGGCGCCAAAACAAAAAAACAATAACACATGTGGCGCGACGATCCTGGGATGCGAGGGCGCCTGTTACAATAGTACCCTAATTTACAAACTTCCTGCGGCCATACCAATAGGGTAACCGTTGCTAGCTAATCTGAACCTTGTTACTACAACGCAGGTGTATACAAATGAGTAAGGACTCACTAGAAAGCGCTGGAACGAAGAATAAAGCCGAGCATGGCGAATCCCTTGTTGCTAGGATGGACGCGGAAGGAGGAAGGGCGAGATGGCCGCTAGGGGTCCTGGTGTCGGGTTAGCACACCACAAGAAATCCACATATGGTAAGTCATATGATAACAGATATTATTAAGTTAATGTTTATTTTTTATTTTTTATGGATTTTTTTTCTGTAGGGTACCCAATCATAATAACGATCCTATAAGGGAATTAAGCGTGAACCTATAATGAGTCCTCCTGATCCTTCTGCGCGGTAGATTCAAATTGCTGACACGGGATGTTGAATGGAGGCTATTATACTAATAGGCAATATTGTCATTGATGAAGGGGCCACTATTAAATTTATCTAATTTGAAACCATTTGTACGAGTTCTTTCGCTATCACTGAGCTTTAGTACATTGTTCATGTCCCCTTTATTAATCCCACTAACCCACTTGAATACCTCTATCATATCCCCTCTAACTCTGCGTCTCTCTAACGAATGTAAGCCTAATTTCTTCAACCTTTCTTCATACAAAAGATATCTAATATGGATAATTTTTGTCATTCTACGTTGTACTCTCTCCAATGAATCTATGTCCATTATGTAATAAGGACACCAAAATTGAACAGCATAATCCATATGGGGTCTCGCTAATGACAAGTAAAGTTTTAAGATAATATCAGCAGTTCTGTTACTCATACTCCTAGAGATGAACCCGAGAATCCTGTTTGCCTTGTTACGAACGCTTATACATTGTTTTCTAGGCTTCACATCATTGCTAACAAACACACCTACATCTTTCTCACAGTCTGAGTTTTCTAATTCCATTTTAGCTAGTTTATATATAACATTTGCATGCATCTTCCCTATCTTTAATACCTTGCATTTGTCAATGTTAAACTTCATCTGCCAATTTACTGACCATTCGTGTAAGGTATCTAGAAATTAAGGTACAGTTAAGGAGATCATTTATAAAAATTAGAAAGAGAATAGGAGATAGGACAGAGCCCTGAGGAACACCAGAGTTAACCTAACAAGTGCGCATGGGGGTCATTGGAAACGTCCCCCTGTGCTGACGTATTTGAGGTGTTTCCGTCACTAAAATATTCATTGTACCATTAATAGCATTAATACTTATCCATATGCGCCTATTGTGGGTTGATTATAAAGATATTAACCTGAAACAACAATAAAACGAGTGAAAACAGCGTTTGGATGGTCAAAATCGGAGATATAGCCCGCGAGTTGTATAATGTATGGGTGAGGCAAGCTGCTTTCCCGCCAATTTCCCCCAAGGCCACTGAGACACAGTCGATCGATACTCTCTCTCTCTCTCTTGCATTCGCTTGCTATCAGTGATGACCACACCCTGTAACCGGATTTCTAATGTTAGCACGAAAATATACCTCAGAATAAGGGAATAACAGGGAAAATAGGTGATAACTGAAGGAGAGGAGGAAAGTGGGGAAGGAGGGGAGGTAGAGGACTGAGATTTTGCATGGCCCAGGGGCCAAAAAAAAAAAAAAAAAAAATTCGATGTCAAAAGTTGATTTTTTTTTTCTCTGACTCTTAAGAGTCTCCCCGCAGTCCGCCGGGGGAACTCTTAAGAGTCTCCCCGCAGTTCCCGGGTTAATAGGGTGAGGAAGTGAACAATGGCCATCCACAACCGCGGCTATGGAACGGCCGGAAAGGAAATTAGAGACAAAGGCACAGATGGAGGGATAGAAACCGAAGGAGAGTAGTTTAGAAATTAAAGATTTGTGCCAGACTCTATCAAAGCTTTCGATATGTCTAGTGCAATAGAAAAAGTCTCACCGAAGTCCCCCGAAGTTTGGCTCGTGGCCGCCACTTAGTCTTAGGTGATCACGGCGTCCGGCAATAGATAGATAGATAGATAGATAGATTGAAGATTTTTGTTGGTGAAATGTGGTGCTAATTATATATTCTTGGTCTCAATGTGATGCAGACACATAGTAGTTTCATATTTTCCATTTAGTATCGAGATATTTGCTGCAATGGGATTTAATTTATCGTCAGCTGAAAAAGAAACGGGGTTTATAGTGATGACGGAAACCCATCGCAGAGTTGGGTATGCCGTTACTTTATTGGTAAATCTTTTTAACTCACACGAATCTTAAGAATTTCTTCTTCAATGGAGTTGTCAACTTGTGGAATGGGCTTCCCCGGCATGTTATGGACTTCAGGACCGTTGATAAAATTATATTTTGCCTCAAACCCGCGACTGACAGCGTTTTAAAATGAATAACTATTGTATTCACCCCTCAGATTTATCAAGGATTATTGTGTATATAAATGACCAAGATGTTACTTCCCCCCCCAGATATACAGTACGAAAGATCACTTATGTGTTGTTACTAACCCAACTGTCCCCTACTAACATCATGATCCTGCCACGAACATTAGTTCCAGGGCACTAAGTATTGTAAATGTGAGTGTACACTTAAACTGTTGGTTCAGTCTATTTGTACACATAAACCTGCAAATATTAGGAAATGTGTACACATGAACTCGCCAATGCTTGTACACGCACATAGGCATACACCAGTGGAAAACAAAAATATCGTGGGCTTCATGTCTTCGGTGACAAGCATTAATTGTAGCTCATCATTGTCCCATTATTAATCTAACTAATCTAACAGTTTAACACAACTTAGCCAATCACAACCTAGTAATTACCTACTTTCGACTAATCGAAAATAATCTTGGCCTAACCTTGGCTTAACCTAACCTGATTATAACCTATGGTCTCGTAGCCTAGCCTAGTCTAACCTAATGCATTTAATTATAATATAACCTACTCTAACGTGCCCTAGGCAACTATAGCTTTACCTAACCTGTATTATAAACCCACATAGCCTGCACGCCAAACAAACACTTTTGATTAATTCAATATATTAGCAATGCACGAGTATCCCCATTGCTCACAAAATACTTTGGTGGAACAGTACATCTTAAAACATCTGATAGTACAAGAAACGGGTGACCGGTCAACTCAACCAGTAGACCATTTCAACCAGTAGCTCTCAACCAGTACGGTTAGGTTAGGTTAGTACTATATTTTGGCACTGGTTTGGTTGGTCTGGGTTAATTTGGCACTGGTTGAGAGCTATGGTTGAATTTTGAAATGGTCTACTGGTTGGGATGACATGGAACCCAAGAAACGTCGTTTGCTGGTGTGCATTATTAGGCCTGTTCACCTTATCTCGAGCAAGCAAAGATTCCTAAATTAATTGTAAATAGGTAAAATATAATACATAATGCATAATTCATCACAAATCAATATCTAGTAATCAATAATGCAATGTAGAGTAAGTGAAACTTAATTGATAACTGGCATGACTTATTTTATTACGTAATACAAGCATGGTGTTTGGGTAGCAAAAACTGTGAGGGTAGGGGCTGGTATATGTCTTTTTTTGATAATTTTTATAATTTTGATAATTTAATTTGACTTTATATTGTCCTTGTCCCAATTTTGGTTTGTTTAGTTTGCAAGTTTTACATTTTAATTTGAAGGCTAGAATTAATTATTGGGAAGGAGTTTGGGTTGACTCATCCCTTCCCTGTGTCGCTATTAATATGGATAGATTATGGTTGGGCTTTGTTTAAATGCCGCGGTAAATTCTCCCTATAAGAGGCTGTTGTGTCAAACACTAAGCTCCGCCCAGCTGGATTGCCAACCTAGCATGTTCATCGCTAGCTCCATCGCTACTGTATGTATTCCTATCTTGTGACGTAGTTTTATTACTGTTTTAATAGATTGAGACATGAATTATAATATTCTTATGAATATATGTAATATTTAGGAATTATATTTTAGATATAATTATTACCGTTTATAGTGATAAGAAGCATTTCGACTATCTAGCGTATTTTGTTATTTATTGCGCCGCATATGGGATAGATATGGTAACACTGCATCTTCCCTCGCCGTCCGTCCATGAACACTGGGGAAGTCACGGCGTACTTATGCTTATGTTTTATCGTGTTATTCGTTGTTTGCGGCGGTATTATCGGCGGTACGCGCGAGTGTATGGTGACATGGAGGCGACTAACGCTTGGGAGGAATATAATTACGAGGACTTGCTTGGTGGAGGCGTAATAGACGAATGAGAGGGAAGGCAAGTTTCAACCCAAGCCATCTCAGCAACAAGGTTTGTAGGACGTGTTCTAGGCCTACTTCACAATTTGATTCCTAGATTTCTGCGTTACATTATCCTTTACATAAATAACTTGTCTATTACTTAAGTGAATAGTTTTAACTCCGTATTAAAGCCACATATTGAGTTAGTGTATATAGTAAAGGGGTTGTCATTTACGCTTCACTCCCGCAACAAGATGTTCAGGTTGCCCAGTAGCCTACTATAGCTTACACCCATTGGAATATTTTGAACTCTTTTAACCCAACATTTGAAGCATCTGGGTTATACGTAAGAATTGTATTATCACGTTTGGGTAAAATATAGGCTATATTTAAATCCGAGCGTAGCCTACCGTAGCTCACAACTGGATAATTATAGGGAATTTGCTCGCAGCCTTATACATAATTTATTAGGGACAATGTAGGTCTATGGAATCCTTATCCTCTTGCATAATCCACTGTGGGTGCCAGTGACTTCGGCCCATGGTGATTTCGGCCCATGGTGATTTCGGCCCAGTGATCTCGGACCACTATCCTCGGTGTCGGTGACCTCGGCCCATTTTGGTGACTTCGGCCCAATATATTGTTGGGCCGAAGTCACCGATCTTAAAATACCGCTTTCTTGCGAGATTCGGCAATAGGCAAACACATGGGAACTTATTATATATGTAGGCCTATTATTCCTCCTCCACATCAATTCCTTCTCTATTTATAAAGGATGTCGGGATTTATTTATAGGACCTAAAGTTCTAGTGCACATATGATATAATTATACGCTCGGCGCATGCGGCGCATACTATCGGGTGTGTTTGTGTGTATGTAGGCCTATAGTCTTAACCATAGAAAAATCGTATATATCACTTGGTGTATTTTGGAACTTCATTATGGATTTGTGTAGGCTGGCCTATAGTCTTACTTCAGCCTGGTTCACAGATCCACTAATATTAATAGAGCTTTTGACCTTCATAAAGTACGGTGTAGCCTACCTTATAATTTAATTATTAAAACTTAAATGCTGCTTTTAAATTATAATAGGCTACTCATTCTCTCATTGTATTTCTTTAACTAACTAAATAGGAATAGGCCTATGGGCAAGTTGCTTTACGGGAGTCTGCTTATCAACTGACTATCCATGACATTAAACATGAAGGGAACAGCTAGCCTATAGGCCTTCTTCGAATAATGAAAAAGGACTCATTATAATGAAACAATAGGATAAATCAAACAAAGGAAAAATATGATAACAGTGAAGCAATACGGAATGAGATCGTATAATCGTGAATCATTGGCCTATGTATGAACCTATATATAGGTGTGTTCATCGGGACCGTAGTTTAAGTAGGAAAATAATTACCAGTGAGGCAGCGAACATCATCTTTATTTTCATTGTAGTGGATCCAAACGTTTCGGTATAAGCGTAGTGTTTTATGCCGAAACGTTTGGATCCACTACAATAAAAATAAAGATGATGATCGCTGCCTCACTGGTAATTCCTTTCCTACTTATTATGTATGAATCTTTATTATAAACATATATAGATTAGTAGCTGCATTGTGGAAATTATGAATCCAAAACCATAATCTGTTGCAGGTTCGAATATAGCCTAAATCCAGTTATAATCTGTGATTTGTCCTGGCAGGTTGGTTGTAGCGTTTGGACATTTTGAATGGATACGGTATATTGTGAAATGGTGACATACAGTAGGCTAGATAGAATAGTGTAAAGTAGTGTAAAATATTGTATTTTTATACTGGACATAATTATTATTTCTTAAATATATTATATGTTGGTACGGTACTATATTAACTTAAGTTCTAATTCTAGGAAGTATTTGTGAGAGGAAGAAGCTTAACACCTAACGAGCGGCCTAGGCGGTAAATAATATGTAGCCACCAGCGGGGTGTTTTTACCCAAAATAGGGCTGTTTACGTGATCATTTTTATGCCTAAATAAGACCCAGAGCGTAAAACAAGTATCTATCCTTGAAAGGGCATAAACAGAGCTTTCCAATGACGCCCCAATGATCCTTGTATGACCGCTAGTTTTCTTGCAACAATCGCGCAAGACGAGTGCAAAAACCATGTAATTTGGTATTTTCCCAACACAATTCACTATGTAGCGAGGGTGGAGGAGGGTGGGATTCATGTCAGTTGGTCCACCGCGGTGGTCTGGAGCAGTCATACGCTCGCTACTCTCCTGCCACCACTTGTCTCTCTCTCAGCAACATTACGTGCTGAAAATGCCACACGACTTATGTTGTGAGCCGCCACATAGTCCAAATTTCTTTCACTCGACATATGATGCGCGCCGCCAAAGAAGGGTTAAAGGAGATTAAATACTCTTTCACCCTTAGACATTCTTCTTAACCCGCTGAGTACCAGCTAAATATTTATAAATGTACCACCCAGGATCGGCTGATTCTGATTTTTTTTTTGTCCAGAAACAATAGCGAATGGGTTAGGAGAAGGAAAAACCATGAAAAACCGATCAAAAAGCTAAAAAAATGGTCCTACAGAGCCCCCGAAAACGGATTTTACAAGAGTAACAAAATTGAAGGCAATTTCCCCCAAAAAACATGTTTTTGCGCGCTCACGCGGTTGGACTTTGAGAGTTTTCAACCATCGGCATGGGTGCGTGGGATACTTACACAGTTCCCATACAAATCTGAGCCCTCTAGGTGCCATAGGACCGGAGTAATTGGGACCGGAGTGACACTGACGCAAACGTTGCGTCGCTGGGGTTTAGCGTTACATACATTGCTGACGCAAACGCTGCGTCGCTGGGGCTCAGTGGGTTAAGCTGAATAAAATCGTCAACGCAGTTTAGATATTTCAAATAGCGAGTTTAGGACTGACATTCACGCATTTATACAACAACCCCACTGTGTATCCCACATTGGAATTATAACTAAGACCATGAAAACACTAATTTCTCAAAATCTGGAGGAAAGCACATGCAACATATAATAAGGGTGTGAGCCTAATCCCTATAATTACCCTTCATTTTTCAGATGGGCCCATATCAATTCAATTTGTATGTGACAGGGTAGCCTATATATATGGTATATTCAGAGAACCAGACAAATTATGGTCATGGTGTTACTGGTTTTAAGTTTAAATTCCGTGCCTTCAGTCAGCTGGCTGTCGGGCATAGTGGCTGTTCAATGGAGCGTCATCCTCCCCACATTCTGCGAGCTACTCTTGTCCTTATTTTTATATTGCGAAACTTGGCTCGATGTAGGGGTGTGAATTGATGCTACAAAATAAATATGTGTTATACCAGTGCTTAGATTAAGCATATTTCGGTTCAATGTTACAGACGAAGGAAGCTCATGCCCTGCATCCGCTATACTTCTACTATATTCACGCCCAAGTACAAGTATATGTCGATGTATTTTTACTGTATGTCTTGAATTAGGTTTGGTTACATTGGTTGGGATAGTTTTTATCATCAAAGTATTTCAAATACATCGAAATAGAATCGTGATTTGGTGTAAATGTCAGGGCATAGCGGCTGCGGCCATGCTTTCCCCACAGACGAAAGCACAGTTGTCATAGCGAACTCTCTTATAGAGCATTTAATATATTACCCAGGTCTATTATTGTATGCTGGTGAAAGTTTTAATAATTAAACCAGACAAAAGCTGGATTTTTTTTAGGTACTTATGATAGTGGCGAAAAAGAAAACAAATTAAAGAATATTATGTCAGTCATAATAACGGGGGGGGGGGGGGGGGGGGGGGAATTCGTGTGTGTCCGTGTTCCCGAGTGGGTAACGGTGTTGCCATATTTCAAAGTATCTTTGTTTACTTGTTCTTTTTTCAATCGTGCAGTACCTTCAGTACAATCATACTGCATGTACCCGGGTACGTTGTGGTGACTACATTTAAAGGAAGTTTATACTGTTCAGGCAATCATGTGTTGGTGGGAGAATGTTAATGGTAAAATAATAATGAAGACACTTAAATTATCGTACGAGCCACTGTCCTAGTGTGCGCCGCCCTCTACCACCACGTAGCCTATATTCCGCGTATATTTCACTATCTTATGACACGGTAAACACTCCCATGACCAATATATCGCAACATTAACCCATTTTTAAGACAATTCACCATAATCCTCATTATGGAACACAATAGGTTAACATGATGAGTTGATGATTGGCCAATACTGCATGCAGACAGTATGCAGAGACCTTGGCTATGATTTTCATACAACGATTTTATCCCGAAAATGATATAATAATGACTCCTTACAGTGGTGACAAGCTCACAAGATACTGTCATTAGACTTAATCCCAACTAAATAATTATAGTATACTTCAATGAAAGACATGTTATTCAGCTTTTCAAAGCCACACATCCTTAGATTCTTCAGGTTTGTATATGAAATATAGCGCTACTGTCCCAGGCGGGACGTCACACTGGATGTCGGAGGTTCCAATTTTACTTCGGTTAAGTTCGGTGAGTTAACTTCGTGTATGTACAGTATATACACTTTGATCACGATCCCCGAAGGTTCAGTGTTGCCATACAGGCCTGGTCAGATTAATTGGTCCCAACTATAGTAACTGTGAACACTTTTTCACATAAGATCTGTCTTACCTGGAACAAACTTCCCTCAGAAATTGTAAGCAGTTCTTCAGTAGAGCAGTTCAAGAAGAGAATAGATAGTACTTTACACACTGTAATGCGTGTAGTGAACTAAACGGTCTACCTTCTTCCACTTCAAGTATCACCTCGGAATGGATCGCAAGGTCTCTGAGATGCTAGCTATTCCTTTTAACACACTCTCTCTCTCTCTCCTTGTTCCTGGCAAATCAATGACTTTGCTTATACAATTATTGTCATATGCATTTAAACCCGCACCTTTAGAGATAACACAAGAGAGTTGATTTGTGTTCTACTAGAAATACCGTTCTAGCAAAACAATTGAACTTTTTGTATTTGGTAAACATTTAGAAAGTATTTTCATGTAGTGAGTTTGGTTAATATTTGACGAACCCCCCCACCCCCATTCCACCATCCCAACCCCCTTCAGATGGGTTGGGTTCGAAAGGGATCTGCCTTGTGTGGGCCAATCGGCTCTCTGCAGACACCCGTTTTCTTATGTTATAAATATATATACCGGTATATATATATATATATATATATATATATATATATATATATATATATATATACCGGTATATATATATATATATATATATATATATATATATATATATATATATATATATCAATTATGTTTGGTTCGTATGTATACACTGTATATGGGTGCCAACATATTCAGGTACCGTAACCTACAGTATATATTCTGTGAAGGTGTGACTAGATTTAATTCAGCAAAGGTTTCTTTATAGTTTAACCCTTGTCTAGCGGGGGGTTTTGGGCTTATTTGGGCATATTCAGGCCCTCCTGAATGATAAATCAAGTATCTGCATGAAAAGAAATGTATTCAGCAAAAAACTAGGCGCTAAAAGCTTCAAAATGAGACCAGAACGAGCTACGTAGCACTCGTCGGTCTCATGCAGTGTTACCACTAACATGGGAGTTTAGCGTATAGCGGCATATTTTTTCCCACTACGCTCACTACTGGCAACGCTGCCGGCCTCTCGAGAACAGAGGGAACATGAGTTAGTGGGCGGCGGTAATCCCTGGGAGTCGGCTGTCTGGTCCGCTGTGCTCCCGGCCATTTGCACTCTATTTTAACCCTTTAAAAGCCTTAATAATGCTCCTAACTTGCTGCAAATTGGAGGCGGACTTAAGTCCGCCCCCGATCTTTAAGGGTTAAAGACCAGCATGACGTTTTTCATTATTCCTATAAAGTATATACTGTATACTGTTATTATGTGAGTAAAATATTTTACTATTTGCGGTAAAATATTGAAATAATCAAAGCCAATGCTAGATAGAAAAATTGAAAGCGTCTTAAGACTAAACAAAACTAAACAGGAAAAATATAATAATAAAATGCAAAAAGTTTGACAATGGAGACAAATATTTATGACAATAGGTGTGGGTGTCAGGTTGTACATTATGAATACTTTACTGGCTCCCCAGTATAGAATTGTACAAAATTTGCTCTCTCTCTCTCTCTCTCTCTCTCCAGATAATACAGTAGAACACATGAAATTGTATCCACTCAGTGACTTTGTGTGAAAAGGAAAATAATATGATTATATTAGGGGTGTAGTTCCTTATACTGTAGTTAATTCATATGATCAAGTAGCGGGTTTGTTAAAACTTAGTCGTGTATGTCAATCATAATATTCTTCCCTCCATATATAGCACAATGAGTGGATAGTTTTTTTGTGGCCAACTGTACATACCTGACCACTGTCGCCTAATTAAATATGACCTTGACCTGACCCTTCAGGAAAATACCATTTATTCACAGATACCGGTACGCTCACTAACAATGAATAGAGTATTGCCTCAATGGTCTTATGTAGCTTGTGGGTCTTTGACATCGGCCTCCAGTATTTTTTTTCTCAGTCAATGCATTTTAGTATGTCTCATTAGCTAACAAAAAATGCCTTCCCCAGACTTCCTTCATACTATAAAATGCATACCCAGACCCCCATTTAAGTTAGATTTGTAAATTTTTCGGGAAAGAAAATGTCCCGCTCAAAGGCAGATTTCTTGTAAGTTACAGGTTTGCTATAGCCTAGCTCACCTAAATTAATAAGCGTAATTTAATCAACAAACTAATGGGGTGGAGCGTCTTAAAATCTCACAACAAATGGATTGATATAGGGAAATCCAATAAGAACTCCCTCGAACCAAAAGAGTTAATAGCTCTTTATCTCTTAACTCTTTTGTTGACGTTCTGGAACATCCTGGCAAGTTACAGCAATTTCAAGGCTTTAAAAGCCTGTAAAAACCGTAAAAATCGAGTGTCAGTGGGTGGGAGCGTGAGGGGCCCACCTCCGACCCTCCGAGCACCGAGCGGCTCACTGAGGTACACTGTCTCACCGGGTCTCTCTCTGTGTCTCACAGCAGTGTAGCCAAGCGAACGTGTGCTACCAAATAGCGGGTTTCCCGCGTTTCACTGGCACCACTGCGAGTGAACCAGACCACATACGGGGGCCGTTCTGGTGTAATTTTGAAGCTATTTTCGTCTAGGTTTCGGCAGAATACACTTCATTTAATGTAGATGCTTGATTTATCATTCAGGAGTGCCTGAATATGCCCTAAATAGCCCAAACATAGCCGCAGCCAATGGGTTAACAAACGACTCCCTCTTCTAAACTTGCTCTCACTTTCTCTCTCGCTCTGTCTCTCTCTCTCTCTCTCTCTCTCTTAGATATAGTAGTGAACAAAAAGTTCATTAATTAATGTATTAATGGAATTTACGCTTGACGGGTATCTTCCGTCAATCTAATTGTTATGCTTATTTCATATTACATCTGTATATGTGCAGTATATTAGCGATATTTTACTCATTTTCTTTTGCAAAAAACTGTATTAATGTAGTTCAATAGATCACAATTTTTTTCTCAATCTGAGTTGTGTATATCTTGGATTGAACCAGTGTGAGTGCTGGTGGCTGGCCTCAACCAGTCACTAAAATACCCTCGTGCGGGTGAAAGTCTCTCCCGTGTGGCCATTTCGGTTTGTGGCCATTTAGGATTGTGACCATTTCGGTTTGTGGCCGTTTTGGTTGTGGCCATTTCGGTTGTGGCCATTTCGGAGTGTGGCCGTTTTGACCTGCTTCCGTGAAAACGGATAGAAACTGACTATTTAATGTACTGCACATTTCTAAATAATTTTCTTTCATTTCTCCTATTGAAGTTTTAAGGGGGCCTATTATATTTCTAACTTTAGATTTATATAGTTGGTAAAAAGCTTTAGGGTTATTTTTTGAGTCTGGCTATCCTTATTTCATAATTTCTTTTTGCTTTCCTAATTTCCTTTTTGACCTGTCTTGATAGAGTCTGATAGTAAATAAGTAGGTGATTTTCGCCTTTCTTAATTTTTCTATATATTCCTTTCTTTTTTCTTATAAGATCTATTAGTTTATTATTCATCCATTTAGGTTGGTTCTGTGTCGATCTTAATCTTCTTTTGGGGATATATTTATTGTGCGCATTGTGAAGTGAAGAAATAAACTGTTCATATGTAGCTGTCAAGTTTAACTCTGGCTAATCCTGAATTAATTGTTTAACAATAGGGTCCACCCTTAAGGCTCTTCTTATCCCACCATAATCGGCTTTTCTGAAATCTGGGATAAGTGACGGATTCTCTTCAGCATTTCCTGTCCATTGTATATTAAAATAAATAGATTTGTGATCGCTATTTCCTAGTTGGTCCCCTATTTCAACATTATTTATCATATGTTCATTATTACTGAGAACTAAATCAAGGATATTATTAGTTTTATTACCTCTAGTCGGCGAGTCAATGAATTGAAATAAAAAACATATCTTGTACCGCCTCAATAAACTCTTCAGAATCTGAGTCGCCGATTTGATGCTGCCAATCTATCTTCGGAAAATTAAAATTCCCCATAATGCACACATTGCTAAACCTTGATGCTATTTTCACTTCCTGCCATAAAGATTTACCTTAATTTCTACTCATATTTGGTGGTCTATAAATTACTCCAATAACTATGGTCTCGCTACCTTCGTTAACCTCTACCCAAACACTTTCTTTATCATTATTTAGTCTAATACCTGATTTAGTACAGCATTTTAATGAACTCCTGACAAACACTGCTATACCGCCGCCCCTCCTACTTGTTCGGTCATATTTAAACAAACTATTTACTGGTATATCAAATTCTGCTAAAAAATGCTTGGATTCTGTATTAATCCATGTTTCAGTAAGCGCTATTATGTCTATATTTTCATTGCTAACAAGTGCTCTAAGTTCGTCCATTTTATTACATAAACTCCTACAGTTTGTGTAATATAATCTCAATGTATTTCTTTTACTGGTGTCTGGTGGACCTTCTTTTCTTCTATTAGTATCTATTTGACTGTTGTTATTATCTTGTACTAAGGTAGCTATTGTACCACTATTTATATGACTAACTTCTATTACTGTATTATCACCGATTGTTTCACTGTTATTAATAACATCTAATTTCCTTTCCTGACTATTCTTTCTATCAATTAATTTATTTTGTTTTCTTTTGATGGGACATTTCCAATTTAAAGAGGGTCTGGGGGGGGGGGGGGTGAGTTTGGTGGCGGTATTGGAAGGAAACTAAACAAATAGTAAAAGCTACATAAATGAGCAAATATTTAAGCCCATGCCCCCTTAGCATTCGCAAGATAACACCGAGTGCTGTATTTTGCCGTACATATATAACCTAAGTTAGGCCACTTATTTGTGGAGTTATGAATACATCAAAATCACGAAATTAACAGAAAACAGCCTGATACGAGGAACACGAAATTTCAAACCCTGCCGTGTGACTGGGGTTAAGCCCAGACGTAGGAAGGCTGGTTAGAAAGCTGAGCTATTGACGCTGTATGGTGTTAGTGGACCCAGGTTCGAATCCACGAGAGGGGTCTCGTAATATTATGTGTTTATATATATATATATATATATATATACATGTCCCTTGATTTTGGCCCTGTCACTCTTTCAAATCTGGGGGAGGCACTCACTGCAGGCAGTTATGCCTTTTGTCTCCCTCATTCACATAGAAAAGCAAATATATATATTGTATATATATAAATACAGTATATTGGCGTAGGGATGGGGCGACCCCACCGCCCGTCACTTTGTGGCGCAGATAGCTTCTGGAGGTTGGGACTGGAAATCCCACCTCCAGAATTGCTAGGAGGAGACTACAGTAGGCACCAGCCGAACAGGGCGGTACTCTCAGGGAGTGCTAGGTGGTTGATAAGGACAGCTAGAACTCCTGTTTCACCACCTGGCTTCCCTAGCTGATCCTTTCTGTGCCTCAATAATATTGAGGGCAACCCCAGACTGCCCTCCAAAACATCTATCAAAATACATTATAATTCAAACACCTTACATACTACACTACCGTACCTTTTTCCATAAATGATGACGCAACCACGACTCGCCAAAATGCTCTGGACCACTACCTTCTACTCTTACTATCAATTTCTGCAACATTCGTGGCCGAAACTCGGCTGTCTAGGACTACTGACAGCAAACCCTTCTCTATATCCTCCTACTATCTCTATCCTCAGTATCAAGCCAAAGATGGATGTTGCATATATGTATGCAACAATCTTCCTTTCTCTCGTGTTCCCAACTTTGATTCTTCTGAATTCTCAACTCTCTGGCTAAAGCTTTCTTGTCACTCTCAAATATTTATGCGCTGTTTATCTCTCCCCTAATTCTACTGCCTTTCCAAAATTCTTTGACTATTTAACTTCTAAAGTGGAACACATTATCCATATTTCCTTTCGCAGAAATCTCCATCCTAGGAGATTTCAATGTTCACCACCGTCAATGGCTCTCCTCTCTTTCCACTGACCAACCTGGTTAAACAACCATAAACCATTAGGACAAGAGACTGAAACTGCACTTATGTGTGGAACACTCAGTCTTAAAATGTTATGAATGTATGTATGTATGTAAGCCTACATCTTTTCTATCCTAAATGACCTAGAGCTGTTAGTCCAGCAACCCACCCGTATCCCGGATCGCTTCGGAGATCGGCCCAACATTCTTGACATATTTCTAACCTCTAACCCTTCTGGCTTCTGCTTATACTAAATTTTGTTCTCTCCTTTGGGCTCCTCCGACCATAAACCTATCTCTGTCACCTGTCCTATCTCTCCGGTACGCCCACCCGATCCTCCCAGCCAGCGGCGCTTGTGTCACTTTGACGCTGCCGACTGGGAGGCTCTTTGGCAGTACTTCTTTGACTTCCGATGGAATTATTTTTGCTTCCATAGCTAGGGACCCTTGTAGAGGGCTGAACGCATTACCGAGGTAATCCTCCTGGGAATGGAGGCATACATTCCATTTTCTTTCTCTCAGACTAATGCAAAAATATCTTGGTTTACTCAGGCTTGTTCTACTATTGTCAGCAATAAGGAGGAAGAATTCAAACGGTACCAATGCCTTCAAACTCAAGAATCTCATTCTTCCTATGTTTCTGCCCAGAATCAAGCCAAATCTGTTCTTCGACTCGCTAAACACTCTTTCATCAATATGAAATGCACTGAACTATCCAACTCTAGCTCTTCCCAAGTTTTCTGGCATCTAGCCAAAAACCTCTCCCAACAATTTTCTACCTGCCCTTTTCCAATCTGATGGCACAACTATCACTTTTTCCTCTTACAATGCTGAGCTCTTCATTCAAACTTTCGCTAGAAACTCCACCTTGGATGACTCTGGTGCTATTCCTCCCTCTCCACCCCCAATATGGCTTCCTTAGGGGTTGCTCTACTGGTGATCTTCTTTCATATCTATCGAACTCTTGGTTATCCTCCTTTCGGGACTTCGGTGAAACCTTTTCTATTGCACTAGACATATCGAAGGCCTTTGATAGAGTCTGGCACAAATCTCTAATTTATAAACTACCCTCCTTCGGTTTCTATCCCTATGTCTCTGCCTTTATCTCTAATTTCCTTTCTGGCCGCTCCATAGTTGCGGTTGTGGACGGCCATCGTTAACATCCTCATCCTATCAACTCCGCTATTCCTCAGGTTTCTGTCCTCCAATTATCTTTCTAATATCTATAAATGATCTTCTCAACTGTGCCTCCAGTCCCATCCACTTACTGTATATGCTGACGACTCTACCTTACACTATTCAACTAGCTTACCAGAACGCCCAGCCAGCAATCCCTCAGAAACAAACATGGTGAAGCCATAAAACACTTATCTTCTGATCTAGCTACCATTTCCAATTGGGGCAGAGAAAACCTTGTTGTTTTCAATGCTTCAAAACCCCAATTTCTTCATTTATCTACCCATGAAGAACTCCCAGAGGACTATACCTTAGGAATTTCATATTTTATTCTGTAAATGAAGTCACCGCAAGCCACGTACGTCACGTTTCATTTCCATATAATTTTCCTCCAACGAAAAGCCACGCCACTTTTCACTTCTATATAATTTTCCTCCAACCAAAAGTCACGCCACGTTTTCCCCGAGATAAATTTTTGCTTTAATTAACCCCTTATGTACTATACCAGCGACGTCTTCCTAGCTTTATTCTAGCTATTTATAGACGATTTTGTGAGGCTTAAGAAGGATCTGTGCTAGTAAAAGGGGTTATGTGAGATAGTTCAAAGCCTGTTAATTGCTGAATAAAATTGTCTAATAGTAGCCAGAATAACGTCAAAAGGACCTCACTGGTACTAAAAGAGTTAACAAAAAGCCACGCCACGTTTCACCAAGGTAACGTTTCGCTACATTAACACTTTGGCTGTGGGCATATTTCCGCCTATTTCCGCCATATTAGGGCTCATGCAGGCACTCCTGATTGATTAGGCAAGTGTTTCAACGAAATTAAATGTATTCAGCCAAAAAATAGAAGAAAATAGCTTCAACATTATATATCAAAACGAGCTTTGTAGCTCGCGGGGTTCACCCGCAGTGCTACCATAGACATTCGCTAAAATGAGTAATTATCGCTAATGTCGCGCTACATTTGCCTTTGGCAGCACTGTATATCTCGCAAGGCTCTGACTCCGAGCCCTCAGTGCCACGGCCGCCTGGCTGGGAGAAGGACGTGTGGCCTGTCGCGCTCCCGCTCCCTCGCACTCGATTCTACAGGCTTTTAAGAGACTTTAAAATCATGTAAATTGCTGTAAATTGCCATGGCGTTCGGGAACGTCTCCCGCAGGCAGTTGGTTAAACAACACCACATTTCTCTTGAATAACGTTTGTTCTTCTCATAATAATAATCATCATCATTTTACTTATTTAAAAGAGCGCTCATTCTTCAAAATTAATTCGCAAACCGCAATAATAATAATCAAAATAACATCATGTACTAACGTTTTGCTACAAGTTGCAACGTTTACGCTACCACAAACTAATCTCCAAGAGGTCTGCTGGGACAACGTTTGCTTATCCTCGCTAACACAATCTCCCTGCCTAATTAACGTTCCTCCATTTAACTGGCCGAATAAAATTAAGGGGGTAGTGCTTGTTTTTGGTTCTATGTATTTATATATTATATTATTTTTTAGTTTCCTCGCTAGACCTCCATCAAGCTTAACAAAACACCCCCGTAGACCCCCTTTCAAGATATATTTGTACATTTTTCAGTTGAAAAATTTCCCGGTCGAAGACCGATTCCTTTTATAATTACAGGCTCGTTATTGCTCGCCAGGAAAAAATCGACACCTAAATGGCATGAGAGGTCTTAATAGTGACAAAGAAATGGGGCGAAAGGTCTCAAAATCGCCAAACTAAATTAAAATCTTAAATCAAATATGCTAAACGTGAGGGAGAAGGGGATCCATAATAAGCGACTACCTTCCCCTTAATGAATGCTATTAGGCTCACTCCCCCAATTAGCCTAACTTGCTTTGTGTAATTACGGGCCTCTCTGAGTTGATGATAATGGGATTAATTAGGGCATGATATCAGATGTGGGTGATCACGTTAGGATATCATATTAGCTAGTAATAACATGTTTATATAACAATTACGTCTGTGATATAATCTAAGGTAATGTATAAACCAATAGTTATTTACATACAATATGTATATAATACATGTTCATACATATTATCTGCAAGAAAACCTATGATATATATATATATATATATATATATATATATATACTTATATATATATATATATATATATATATATATATATATATATATATATATATACTGTATATATATATATATATATATATATATATATATATATATATATATATATATATATATATATATATATATATATACCGGTATATATATATATATATATATATATGTGTATACACTGTATATATAAACAGAGAGAGAGAGAGCATAGGTTTTCTTGCAGAGTATATGTATATTATATACATACTGTATGTTAATATATATTAGTTTATGTACTATGTGGCGCAGATAGCCCCTGGAGGTAGGGACTGGGAATCCCACCTTCAGAATTGTTAGGAGGAGGCTGTAAGCACCAGCCGAACAGGGCGGTACTCCCGGGGAGTGCTAGGTGGTTAATAAGGACAGCTAGAACTCCTGTTTCACCACCTGGCTTCCCTTGCTGATCCTTTCTGTGCCTCAATAATATTGAGGGCAACCCCAGCCTGCCCTCCAAAACACCCTCTCATATCAATACATTATATTACAAACACCTTACATACTACACTACCTTTATCCAAAAAACAAAAACAAAATACCAATTAATTACCCGCCTTGTGGGGGTGGGGGGGGCGGGACGTGACGTGACGTGACGTGACGTGACGTGACGGGACCAAAAATGCCTCCATTGGTCTGTCCCCTGAAAATGGCTCACCAAAATGCTCTGAACCACTCCTTTTACTCTTACTATTAACTTCTGCCACATTCGCAGCCTTTCCTCTAACTTCCACTCTGTGGAACACCACCTCTCCTCTGCTAACTCTGATCTTCTCTTTCTCACCGAAACTCAGTTGTCTGACTACTGACAGCAAACCCTTCTCTGTATCCTCCTACTATCTCTATCCTCAGTTTCAAGCCAAAGGTGGATGTTGTATATACGTACGCAACAATCTTGCTATCTCTAGTGTTCCCAACTTTGATTCTTCTGAATTCTCAACTCTGGCTAAAGCTTTCTTGTCACTCTCAAACTGAATATTTCTGCGCTGTTTATCTCTCCCCTAATTCTACCTTAGACATCCATCAAGCTTAATAAATCATCCCCAAGATCACCCTTCTAGATAAATTTGTAAATTTTTCTGCATAAAAATGTCCCGCCCTAGGGCCGGTTCCCCCTATATTACATACAGGCTAGCTGTCGCTGGACACCTAAATGGCACGAAAGGTTGAAATATTGACAACGAAATGAGTCGAAACGTCTTAAAATCACCAAACTAATGGGCCGAACATCTTAAAATCTGAAAAATAGTAGGGCTAAAGATGAGGGAACAGGGGGGGGGGGGGAGAGCGAGCGAGCGAGACGTATTCATTGTATTCCGGCTACTACTAATCGATTGTATTCAGTTTAGGAAGGATCTCTATCAATTTATACGGCTTTGAACTATCTCAATCAACCCTTTTAACGACCACAGATCTTTCCTAAACTGCACAAAATCGTCTACATAATTTATACAGTGCATTCATTCGACATATATCGACAGGCCCCGCCCGCTTCCACCAGCGCCGTAGACGAAGTAGAGCTTATCATACCGCAATCTCGGACAAGTCACTTGTCACCTTACCACGGAGCTGATAAGAGCTCCAAGTAAAATTAATTATAGGATGTAAGAGCGCTTTAATACATGCATATTTGCAGTTATTCTTTACTATACAATATTACCATATACCATTGTACAGAAAAGTAAACTCCATTACCATTGTTACCTCGTCTACTTGGGCAGAGCAGAGGTAGACATTTTTAAGCTAGGCTTAGCGAGCGACTGCGTTTGGGTGTATAGGGTTCGGTACCGTAATGCCTCCCCCTCCCTTGTCTGTGTACCTCAGTCTCCCTCCCTCCCTCTCTCTCTCATAGTGTGAAGTGATCAAGTTGTCAATTGATCCAAGTATGGTTGAAAGCCGTTGCTGGTAAACTGGTGAATGAAAGACTCCTTCAATCTTCCTGCCTTGAGTTCTGATCTTGTTAATCAATGGCTGTGAAACTTGTGTTGCCTCAGAGGTTTTCTTCACCACCACATCAACTGGCTCAGTTTTCTCCTTATCAAAATACTTTAATACATTTAATACAATATTCCTGGCTTGACTGACAAGTCGGGGAGAACCAGCAGGTCTGCCAGGGGTAAGGGCAGGAGAGCCATATTCCCCCTTCAGAAGACGGGAGGGAACTGAACTGACGTTTGAATGACAGTGCATTGACAGAAGACAGTCCAGCGTTGCCAATGTAGCTACCTTACCGCTAGATCTAAAAGTATTTACTTGAACAAGGGAATGGAGCTGTTAAAGACAGGCTCCAGTCTTAACATTTCTTTCTCACTCGTTGATGTAGAAAGGTAGATGGCTTTGTAGGCCATTTTTAATAATGTGAATTGATAAATAAATATTGACTTGATCTAGCGGCAATATTTTACACCTAGCAATAAGAATGCTGGCTATACTCCGAATCTTTTAGCACATGTTATCAATATTGGAGTAATATTCTAGCAATATTAGGTACCGGTAGGCATTTACTAGTTTATATTCTTCTAGTTACTTCTGTAAACAGATTAAATAATATTTTTGTGCTGATTTGGTAACCCTGTTGGACACCTCGCACCTCGCACAGTCATCCCAGCCGTATGATAATGGTTGGGGAAGTGGGCGGGGCCTGTCGATATATGTTGAATGAATGCACTGTAGCTAGAGTAAAATGAAAAAAGACGTCGTCGGTAGAGAAGGGGTTAAGGCTTACTCTGACCACACTGTTAAGGGGGTGGTAGTTGCTTTTTCTGGACCCCCTTCTTCCTCATGTTTAGCCCCATTAGTTTTGAGATTTTAAGACATTCGCCCCATTAGTTTGTTGATTTAAAGACCTTTCGTCCCATTTGTTTTATCAATATCAAGACCTTTCGTGCCATTTACGTGTCAAAGTTTTCCTGACGGGTGATAGCGAGCCTGTAATATTGAATAAACCCCCTCCCTTACGGCAATTGGGAGGCACCCACCTTTCAACACAATCCCACTCCTATTCTGTCCAGCTCTTCAACCCAAGAATTAAAAAATGCTCTTTCTTCTACTGAACAAGTGAACTCTGGAACTCTCCCTCAATCAATCTTTCCTTCATCCTATGACTTAGACTGCTTTAAACTTTGTGTGTCCAGGCAACGTCCTTTGAATTTGTCTCTCTGTCACTCTTTTGGCTTTTGGGGGAGACACTCGTTACAGGCAGCCTGCTTTTTGTCTCCTAACTCTAATCTTTCGATGCACATAGAAACATCTGGACCATGTCTCGAGTCAAAGGCTTAGGCTACGGGGAGATTTCCACTTGAGGGATTTTTTTCTGGACCCTTTTTTTCCTCATGTTTAGCCCCATTGCTTTTGAGATTTTATGACGTTCGCCCCATTAGTTCGTCGATTTTAAAAACATTCGCCCCATTTCTGTCAATTTTAAGACCTCTCGTGCCATTTACTGTAGGTGTCGATTTTTTCCTGACGAGCGAAAGCGAGCCTGTAATTTAAGAGGAGCTGGCCTTCGGCCAGAAAATTTTACTACCTAAACAATTACAAATTTATCTTGATAGAGGGTCACTCTAGGTCTAGGGGGTGTAATTTTAAACTTGATGGAGGTCTAGGGAACAAACAAAAAACCTCCCCTTAATGAACAGCTCCCGTCTCAAGCACCTTAGCATAAAAGGATATATGAAATAATAAATACATGTAGATCATTAGGTATCACATGCTTTCATTAATTTCGTTGGGAGGTGTTTGGTGTTGGAGTGAACTGTGAAATATATAAAAATAGATTAGCCCAAGTCCGTGCCATATTCCACCTTCCAGACAAGTTTCCCGCCATATTACGCCTTCCCGACAAGTTTCCCGCCATATTCCGCCTTCCCGACAAGTTTCCCGCCATATTACGCCTTCCCGACAAGTTTCCCGCCATATTCCGCCCTCTCAACAAGTTTCCCGCCATATTCCGCCTTCCCGACATGTTTCCCGCCACGTCGCACCAAATCCTAACGTAAAGCTACAGGCTGATTGTTGGCGCTGCGGCCCGCCAAGTGTTATGTAATCCAATTACCACCAATCACAGCCCCGCGATATCAAGAATGGTGATGGGGTAGAGGGGGGGGGGGGGGGGGGAATTTACGTCAGAATGGTGAGGGGGGAGGGAGGGGGTTTACGTCAGAATGGTGATGGGGCTTACGTCAAATTGGTGATGGGGTAGGGGGTTTACGTCTGAATGGTGAGGGGGGGAGGGGGTTTACGTCAGAATGGTGATAGGGGAGGGGGTTTACGACAGAAGGGCGATGGGGGAGGGGGTTTACGTCAGAATAGTGATGGGGAGGGGGTCTACGTCAGAATGGTGATGGGGGAGGGGGTTTACGTCAGAATGGTGATGATGGGGGAGGGGGTTTACGTCAGCATAGTGATAGGGGAGGGGGTTTACGTCAGAATGGTGATGGGGGGAGGGGGTTTACGTCAGAATGGTGATGGGGGGGGAAGAGGGAGGGGGGGTTTAGCCTACGTCAAGCAACCAGGCGCGTCACTTCAGAAGCCTCATGTAAATGCGCGTGATTGGATTAGGCAAAACAGCGCTGTGTGTTGTTAAGATCTCTTTTATTAAGGGGAGACGGGCGTATTTATTAAGGGGAGACGGGCGTATTTATTAAGGGGAGACGGGCGTATTTATTAAGGGGAGACGGGCGTATTTATTAAGGGGAGACGGGCGTATTTATTAAGGGGAGACGGGCGTATTTATTAAGGGGAGACGGGCGTATTTATTTGCTCCTATATGTATCTTTGTATTATCTTTTTTAGTTTCCTCCCTAGACAGCTTAAACAAACACCTAGACCACCCATTCAAGATAAATTTGTAAATTTTTCGGTAAAATAAATGTCCAGGCCGAAGGCCGAACGGTTCCTCTTACAGGCTCGCTATCGCTCGCCAGGATAAAAAATCGACATCTAAATGGCACGAAAGGTCTTGAAAATTGACAGAAATATGGGCGAACTTTCTCAACAAACTAATGGGGCGAACGTCTTAAAATCTAAACAAAATAATGGGGCTAAACATGAGGGAGAAAGGGGTCCAGAAAAGCGATCCAAGATCTTTTTTTTATTAATATTTATGACGTAATTATCCCACCATCTGGGAAATTTAAGCGATATTAACCCTTTCTGTACCTTAGTTAATTAAAATAGGACTTCAGAGGCTATCAACCCTTCTGGATTATTAAGCCAGCACACTGTAAGTCGAGAATCGCGTCAGGACTGGAGCCCCTTTTCGAGAACTCCAGTCCCTTGCTTTCTGTACCGGTGACGTCTGTTTAACTTTATTCTGGCTACTATTAGACGATTTTAGTCAGTTTCCAAAGGGCCTCCAGCAATTAACAGGTTCGAATTCTCTCACTTAACCCTTTTTACTACCACAGATCCTTCTTAAGGGGAGATGGTTCACTTTTTTGGCGATTTTAAGGGGAGATGGTTCACTTTTTAGGCGATTTTAAGGCGAGATGGTTCACTTTTTGGGCGATTTTTGCATGTATTCGTGATTTTTTCTAGTTTCCTCCCTAGACCTCCATCAAATTAAAAAAAACAAACATCCATTAGATCCCCCTTCTAGATTAATTTGTACATTTTTCGGTAGAAAAATGTCCTGGCCGAAGGCAGGTTCTTCCAACATTACAGGCTCACTATCGTTCGCCATGGAAAAAATCGACACCTAAATTGCACGAAAGGTCTAAATATTGACGAAGAAATGGGGCGAAAGGTCTTAAAATAGATTAACTAATGGGGCAAGTATCTTAACATCTGAAAACTAATGGGGCTAAACATGAGGGAGAAAGTGGTCCAGAAAACCGGCCCATCCCCCTTTAAACTGCACACAATCGTCTAAATATAGCTATAATAAAATTAAAAATACGTCGCCGGTAAAGATGCGTTTTTTTTTTTTTTTTTTTTTTTAATTTGATGGAGGTCTAGGGAGGAAACTAGAAAAATAATGAATACATGCAAAAATCGCCCAAAAAGTGAACCATCTCGCCTTAAAATCGCCCAAAAAGTGAACCATCTCGCCTTAAAATCGCCCAAAAAGTGAACCATCTCCCCTTAAAATCGCCCAAAAAGTGAAGCATCTCCCCTTAAAATCGCCCAAAAAGTGAACCATCTCCCCTTAAAATCGCCCAAAAAGTGAACCATCCCCCCTTAAAATCGCCCAAAAAGTGAACCATCTCCCCTTAAAATCGCCCAAAAAGTGAAGCATCTCTCCTTAAAATCGCCCAAAAAGTGAAGCATCTCCCCTTAAAATCGCCCAAAAAGTGAATCATCTCCCCTTAAAATCGCCCAAAAAGTGAACCATCTCCCCTTAAAATCGCCCAAAAAGTGAACCATCTCCCCTTAAAATCGCCCAAAAAGTGAAGCATCTCCCCTTAACCCTTTCAAGATTCGATACGCATTTCTTTTTCGTGTTCTGGCTATTATTACACCATTTTATGCAGATTAGGAAAGGTATGTGGAAGTCCGAAAGTTAAGGGGCTAGTGTTTGGTTTTTGGTCTATACGTTAATTTATTAATATATTTTTTAGTTTCCTCGCTAGACCTCCATCAAACTTAGAAAAACACCCCTTAGACCCCCTTTCAAGATAAATTTTTCCATTTTTCGGTAGAAATTTTTTCCGGCCGAAGGCCGCTTCCTTTAAAAATAAGAGGCTCGCTATCGCTCGCTAGGAAAAAACGACACCTAAAGGGCACGAAAGGTCTTAATATAGACAACAATATGAGGCGAAATGTCTCAAAATTGCCAAACTAACGAAACGAACGTCTTAAAACCTCAAAACTAATATGCTAATCATGAGGGAGAAGGGGGTCCAGAAAAAGCCAATAGTACCACACTTAAGATACGTTTGAATACATATAATTTCATGGCACAAGTTAGCAAAATATTTGGCAATGTTAGAATTTGTCAGTAGGTCAGGTGAAGGTATTGAGGGATAAGCCTTTACAACGGCACCTCGTAGCTACTTTCTACTTCCCTATTTCCCGAAGAGTGTAGAGAGGGGTGTTGGAGAGAGAAGAAGCTGTTGGAATGGCTTTGTTTTGTGTGTGTTATTAGTCTGTATACGTCGTCGAGGTGTAGTCTTGAGAGGGGAGAAGGGGTGTTGGAGAGAGAGAGAGAGGAAGCTGTTGGAGTGGCTTTGTTCTGAGTGTGTTATTAGTCTGTATACGTCGTCGAGGTGTCCCCCGATTGGTAGTTCATTAACTGTGTTGGTGGTGTAATGGTTTAGATGCTTATGTTCTGGTTGTGGTGTCCCGAGTTGGAATCCCGGGAGGACCATATGCTTTCATTAGTTTATTCAAGTACATTGGGGTTTGTAGTTGATGATTAATGTTAAGAACGGGATGTTACTTAACCCTTTCACGCTCATATGACGCAGAGGTGGCCAGATTAGCAATAAGAAATAGAGTTCTCTCACTCTTATAATTACCGGTACCTCTCCAAAATTAGTTTTCTGCCCACAGCTAACTCAAAGACAACTGCAGAGGTTGAAGTAACTAAACTAAAGGTTTCTAAATACCCCTGATGGTAACAAAGACTTTAAAGTATCTCCAATAGGCTCAAAATCGCGTCATATGTCGGAGAGGGTTAAATATATTATGTACGAAGCGCGCAGGTAAATGATATAAGTAGCAGAATGGACTGAATTTGTTAGCCGGAAAAGCAGGGACCGTAGTAGCTTCATTCTCTAAAAGTAAAATAATAATAAAGTCAACGAGATGATTAACAACACAATCTCTCAATCAGCCCAGACAAATACAGCCCAATTGTACGCATATACCTAAAACTCCGCCTGCCGTGTATGAGAAAATTCTCCTCATTAAGGGGGGGAGGTAGTCGCTTTTTCTGGACCCACTTCACCCTCATGTTTAGCATATTTGTTTTGAGATTATAACACTTTCGGTCCATTAGTTTGGCGTTTTTAACACTTTTCGCCCCATTTCCTTGTAAATTTTAAGACTTTTCGTGCCATTTAGGCATCGATTTATTTCCTGGCGAGTGATAGCGAGCCTGAAATTTTAAGAGGAACTGGCCTTCGGCCGGGATATTTTTCTACCGAAAAATGTACAAATTTATCTGGAAGGGGGGTCAAGGGTGTGTTTTTCTAAGCTTGGTGGAGGTCTAGCGAGAAAATTACGAAATTAAGGAATACATAAATGAATAGACCAAAAAACGACCCATCTCCCCTCAAGTTAACAAGGTGACCGAATTTTGGCGCCCAAGCTTCCGCGAACGCCAGCCGAGATATCCAGATAATCCAGGGAGTGGCGTATGGCAACACCGCGCGTAAAACCTTCTCTTGATTTTTATTGAATTAGGGCCAAGCTCGGGAATGGTCTATTTTTCTATTGTTAATAGGACTACTTTTTATTTCTTGCCTTACGTATTCAGATTCACCAACAGATGTCATGTAGGTCTATCTAATTATGTATTCTGTGAAGATAAATGTATATAATGAACATATTATAAATACCACTCTATGTATCTACTTCTATCTATCTATTGCCTGACGCCGTGATCCCCGAAGGGGTGGCCACGAACGAACCGCCCCCATGCACCTCTGTCCTCAGTCAGTCGACGCCCCTCCTCCCAACCAGCACCGCCTTCATCCATATACTTCCTCACTCCATCCTTCCACCTCTCTCTTGGTCCACCTCTCCCTCTGTCCTTCCACCTCGTTCTCGTACACCTTCTTAGTCATTCTCTCGCTTCTCATACGTTCCATATGGCCGAACCATCTCAAGGTATTCGTTTTCACACTTTCCAGCACATCTACCTCCACACCACACCTCCTTACTTTATCTACTTATCTATGTAAACAAATTTGGTTTTTTTATGTGCATAAAGGAGAAAAAAAGCAAAGCTGCCTGCAAACAAGCATCCCCACAATGTTGAAAGAGTGACACAGTCAAAATCAAGGCACTGTACGTTAATTTAGGTGTGTTAGAAAGAAGCGTGGTGTATTTAAGTGTAGGGCAATGATTAAGAGAAGGTGGTGTTGTTGAGAGTTAGTTGGATTACTCTATGTAGGTGAGACACAAATAGAAACAGTGGGGGAAGCCAGGCAAATGAAACAGGAGTTCCAGCAACTCCTTAGCGTATGCCTATATGGCCTCGCAGGGGACACAGGGATGGGAGGTGGTCGAGGTCATGACGATTCTCGGCGTCAGCTACTACTACAGGGTCTACTGCTACTCCAGGAACAAGTGGTGGGGTAGGAACTCAGGGAACTCAGGTGGTCGAGGTCATGGCGGCTCTCAGCGTCAGCTACTACTGCAGGAATTACTGGTACTTCAGGAACAGGGGCGGCCATTATCACACCTCGGACTCAGACTCGACGCCCAACACTGGTGTACCCTCTCACCAAGCTTGGAGGGTTCGGTGAAGCTCTTCCTTACACTCTCTGCTGAGTTGTTCAAACTATTCGTCAGGTTCATTAGGTGAGATCAGCGTTTGTAGTGCTCTTAGATCTGGACACTCCTTGGGCTGTACAGCATCTAGAGTTGGCTACAGCAGGAGAGACATAGTCGTCTCACTAACTTTTTCACAAGAAGGGTTGTCAATCCTATGTCCGTCATTTTTGTCAATAGATCTCTCAAGTCGCCAGTGCCATCCATCAGTGGTGCTGCTTCCTGAGGGGAGCTACGTCCTCTGCTGATGGTGTCCATAATCTACTCTTGAAGGTTTGTAGTCACTTCTCCCCAAGTGGGCTTCTGGGCTGCCATGGAGGAGGGTGAGAGTGGCCCGTCCTCGAGTGGGAGGCAGGGTGGTTCGCGCTTCATCAATAGAGACTTGGTCGCTCAGGCTCACGAGTTGGCCCCAATAAAAGGAGGGCAGCCAGGTGGGCCACTCGAGTGGGCCACTGCATTGTCGGTGAGTTGGTGGTCTTCTACCGAATGGTGGAGGTCTAGTTGTGGGGCCCCTAGTTTCTCCTGCGGGTCCACGGGCATGTGGGTGCGAGACAGGACATTGGCATTTGTATGCATCATTACCGGGCTGTGCTGGATGGTGTAATTAAACTTCTCCAGCAGTTCGCGCCACCTCACCAACATGGACTCAATAGATTGAGTCCTTCAGAGCTACTTGAGGGTTTGGTGATCCGTGACCATCTCCACTTAGGCAGAAGGACTTCTGACCAAATATGAGGCCCAGACACTCCAGTTTGTGTATGGAGTAACTCATTTCTGGTTCGATCAATGTCTGGCTGGCGCAGGAGATGAGATTCTCTGTTGATCCATTGACTTGGGTCAGCACGGCTCTGAGTCCGATGAGGCTGGTGTCGGTATAGATGCGGAAGGGCTTGGTGAAATTGGGGGAAGGCCATCACGGGTGGGTTGGTCAGTATCCTCCTTAGTTTTATCTATGGCCTCCTATTATGTGGGGCCCCAGCTGAATGAGGTCTCCTTCCTGGTGAGGGCGTTAAGGGGGATGGTGATGGTGGAAAAGCCCTTCACAAAATGCCGGTAGTAAGTGACCATCCCCAGGAAGGACCTTAGCCGCGTTTTCGGTGGAAATTAAAGCCTCATTGTCCGACCATGGTCTAACAACATGTTAACTTTCGTATGTAAATACCTGTCCTCGGGGGAAATTAAGGAAATACAGTGTTGGCCCAGGCCAACCACAATCCAGAACCGTATTGACTGGCGTAAGACGTCAAGGTTGTCTTTTTGTAAACATTGGTGTAGATAATTATATATCACATTAACATATTATAATTGTAATGATATTTTGAATAACACCGAATCAATATACACATACTTAACATTACTTTTTGCCATGATTCGTCTTTATCCATAGTTATAAATTGTGTATACCTTTTTTTCGTTGCGTTGTTTAGTATACTTTTTGGCTGAAATTATGAAAAAGATTAAACTCAAAGTCAACACGTTGGTCTGACAATGGGGCTTAAAATCTCCACCGATAATGCTGCTCTTACTTCTTGTACTGTGGTAATGGGGGGGGGGGGGGGAGAGGGATGTGGGCTATGGCGGCAGATTCCGGGGCAATCCCTGCTGCATTGACGACGTGGTCCAGCTAATGCACCTCCTGCCGGGCCAGGAAACCCTCACGCATTGCAGCACCTTCCTCATCTTCATCAGGTGGTCCTCCCAGGTATTGAAGAAGATGATAATGTTTTCCAAGTAAGCCAGGCTGATCTCCTGTTAAGGATGTTTAGCCCCACTAGTTTTGAGATTATAAGATGTTTGGCCCATTAGTTTGTCGATTTTAACACCTTTTGCCCCATTTCGTTGTCAATTTTAAGACCTTTCGTGCCATTTAGATGTCTATTATTTGCTGGCGAGCGATAACGAGCCGGCAATTTGAAGAGGAATCGGCCTTCGGCCAGGACATTTTTCTACCGAAAAATGTACAAATTTATAGGGAGGAAACTTAAGAAAATATATGAATTAATAGACGAAGCAAACGGCCAGACAAAGCCGTGTCCATTATGTGAGAAAATGTGGCGGGGCCATTGGTAATGTCGAAGGGGAGGACGTTAACCCTCTCACGCATATGACGCGATTTTGAGCCTATTAGGTATTAGGGATACTTTAAAGCCTTTGTTACCATCAGGGGTATTTAGACACCTTTAGTTTAGTTACTTCAACCTCTGCAGTTGTCTTTGAGTTAGTTGTGGGCAGAAAACTAATTTTGGAGAGGTAATTATAAGAGTGAGAGAACTCTATTTCTTATTGCTAATCTGGCAACCTCTGCGCCATAAATGCGGGAAAGGGTTAAATTGACACAGGCGTCCTCAAACGCCGTCTTGGGCTTGACGTCTTCAGACAGGACCTGCCAGTAGCTTGATTGGAGGTCTAGGGTGGAGAACCATCTCGAACGTGCCGAGAAAATGACTATTAATATTTTAAAGTATTGCCCAATTCTAATTTATGTTCAATTATTTCACCTAACACAGTTTTAAGGGGGGTGACCTGTTTTGGTTCTGTCCTTTTCTATCTTTCTCTGCCTTGTACCCAGTTGGCCCCATTCAGCCTACTGTTTTACGACGTTTATCCCCATCCAGGTGTCATTTGTTTACTGGTGAGCGGTAGCGAGCCAGCATATTTCTTTTTTGTTTGACAGCAGGCTAAATTTGTACATTTTTCGATAGAAAAATTTCTCCGGCGAAGCCGGATTTCTTCATATAATGCTGGCTCGCTATTGCTCGCCAGGAAAAAATTGACACCTAGATGGGGATAAACGTCTTAAAATAGTTGGCTGAATGGGGCCAAATGGATACAAGCCAGAGAAAGAGAGAAAAGGAGAGAAATAACATAAAGCAGGTCACCCGCCTTAAGGGGACATATATTAAGGCTTTGGCCTTAGTGTTATACAATTGGGAAAATGCCTTAAGGTAATTTTTTAATTCGTCAGCTAACTTAATATCACATTTTTTTCTTTCCTTATATACGGTACCTTCTGACCTGCTTCCCAAATTGACTAATTCCTTGAACGTGACGATAGTGCGTTGTTTTATGTGCAATTAGTTTGCTTGGGAACCAGATTAACTTGCTCATGTAGTAATGTACACCCTATGTGGTGGATTGTGTTCTTTCATTTCATACATTTTATTTTAGTAAGCGTTGTTTCCACAGCGATTTTGATAAGTTGTTTTGACTTTATATTGTCTTTGTCCCAGTTTTGGTTTGACTTTGTTTGCAAGTTTTAAATTTTAATTAATAAGTTCTGAAAGGATCCAAGTAAATGGGTTTCCCCTTTCTGTATGTTTCTATATATTCATCTCATTTCATCTAAGATCTAAAAGTTTGCTATTCATCCATTCTGGTTGGTTCTGTACTGATCTGATTTATATATTTATTTTATTTTATTTATTTATTTTATTTATTTATTTTTATTATTATTATTATTATTATTATTATTATTTTTATTTTATTTTTTTGTCTTGTGCATTGTGTAATCAGGCGATAAACTTACCATAAGTAAAATCTAATTGTTCAGGGTCCTTTTGCTCTTCCCTGTCAGACACCTGGGTTACACTGACCTCTGTACAACACCTGGCTTCCACTAATTGTTTGACCAGAAGTAATTATTTAAGGGATCCTTTTAACCCTATTAGGTGCAGGGCGGGCCAATTTGGATCCTTCCTGATTTACTTCATTACCTTGGATATTTTAAGACGTTTCACCTCATTAGTTTGGCGATTATATGATGCTTCAACCCAATAAGGTGTCGATTTTTCCTGGGCGAGCGATAGCGAGCCTGCAATTTTGTAGAAACCGGCCTTTGGCCGGGAAATTTTTCTACCGAAAAATTTACATATTTAGCTTGAAGGGGGTCAGGGGTACGTTTTTCAGAGTGAAGGGGGTTTGGAGAAGCGTTTTTCCAAGTCTAGGGGTTGACTAAATACACATTGTTCGGAAATGGCTAAAACAAATAAAAACCTCAATTATAATTGAACAAAATACCATAATATCCCCCGAGACGTTGCACCAGATAGTGTTAACCCATCGTAATTAGCGGATTTTTCCTTCATCTTGCCATTCCATTCCATGTTAAAAAGGATTGATTTGTGATCACTATTTCCTAGTTCGTCAACAGTCTCTGCATTATCATTTACGAATTTGTCATTGTTACTGAAGACTGAGTCGAGAATTGTATTTCCTCTAGTAGGTGTATTTATTAATTGAAATGAGCAACTATCAAGTACTACCCTTATAAATGGGAGTATGGTATCAGGCAGTAGATAGATAGATAGTACTAGTTCTAGAAAGTCTTCAGAATTACTGTCGCTAATTTGATTCTGCCAACCCAAACCTGACAAATTTAAATAACCTAAAATACATACATTATTACTCCCAGACACCTTCCTTATTTCCTGCCATAGCAATTAACATTATTTCTACTCAAATTAGGTGGTCTATAAATAACACCAATAACTATGACCTCGTTACCCTCACCAATCTCTACCCAAACATATTCATTGCCGCTACTTGTTTACATGTCTGATTTAATGCAACTTTTTAGTGAACCCCTAACAATGGGTGAGGGCTGGTCCTATCCAGAGTGAGGTTTGGCATCCTCTACCCAACCTTAGTCGTTTCTGTCTGTCTCTTTTCCTGTACTACTTTTTCTTCAAGGTGGTGGCGAGATCGCCCGATTGAGTGGCACTGCAAGGTGACCTGCGGATGGTGGGGGCATTGGCCCGGGGGTGCAAGCCCATGGGCTGATGATCCCCTCCCCCGCTGCCCTCTCAGAGACAGTTCTCATCTCACCCTTCGAGGGCCCGAGTATCTGGAGCGGCTTCGGTCTACCGGACTCGGGGCTGTTGGGCCAGACAGTCTGGGGAACAACAACAACAACAAACTCTAACGTACCTTCATTTTGGCTCTCTATTACTTTTTCAACCTTGGGGTTGGGAGGGGGGGTGGGGGGGACACTTGTTGTAGTTTGCTTTGCCATTTGTCTCCTTCATGCACATAGGAAAAACAAAATATACAAAATCCGTCCAGAGTCCCTAAATTTGAGCCTAATCACCCAATCTGATCTCGTTATAATCTCAATCTCCAATCTAATCGTCAATCTCCAATCTGATCGCCATTCTCCAATCTGATTGCCATTCTCCAATCTGATCGCCATTTTCCAATCTGATCGCCATTCTGCAATCTGATCGTCAATCTCCAATCTGATCCTCCTTATATTTACAGGCTCGCTATCGCACGCCAGAAAAAAATAGACATCTAAATGGCACGAAAGATCCTAATACTAACAAAGAAATGGGGTCAAAGGTCGTAAAATCATCAAACTAATGGGCCGAACGTCTTAAAACCTGACAACTAATGGGGCTAAACATAAGGGAGACGGGGGACCAGAAACACCAACCATCCAATCCACAAATCCCATCCTATCCCAATCCTAAATAACCCCCAATCTCTCCCACTCCCAATCCCCCCATTCATTCCAGTCCCAATCCATTTCACTCCCCAAATCCCAATCCTTCCCACTGTCAATCTCCCCAATCCCTTCCACTCCCAATCCATTCCAAACCCAATCCCTACTCCCAATCATTCCCACTCCCAATATCCTCCAATATTTTCCACTCCCAATCCCAATATCCCCCAATCCCTTCCACTCCCAATCCCAAAATCCTAAATTCCCCCCATCCCCCATCCATTCCAGTCCCAAACCCCAAATTCCCCATTCCTTCCACTCCCAAAATCTCCCAATCCCTCAATCCCCCAATTCCTTCCACTCCCAGAATCCCTCAATCCTTTCCACTCCCAATCCCTCAATCCCCCAATTCTTTCCACTCCCAAAATCCCTCAATCCCTTCCACTCCTAATCCCTCAATCCCTTCCACTCCTAATCCCTTCCACTCCCAATCCCCCTCATCCCAATATCCCCCAATCCAAAACTCCCAATCTCTCGACCCCCAATCCCTCCCACTCCCACTCCCCCAATCCCGCGGTTCTGGTACACTTAGTTGGCTTCTCATTATTTAACAGGATTGGTCGTGTTTGCTCTATTGTCTGAACCAATACACGGGGGGAGGGGAGGGTGGGGAGAGAGAGGAGCAGAGAGCTAGGGAGGGGGAGGGTGGGGAGAGAGGGAGGGAGGGGGAGGGTGGGGAGAAAGGGAGAGAGAAAGATAGAGAGAGAGAGAGAGGGAGGGGGACGATAAGGTGGAGAGAGAGAGAGAGAGAGAGAGAGAGAGAGAGAGAGAGAGAGAGAGAGAGAGGGGAGGAACGATATGGGGGAGAGAGAGAGAGATTCAAGGAGTTACAAGGAAAAACTAGTATCTCAGAGACCTTGCGGTCCATTCCGAGGAGATACTGGAAGTGGAAGGAGAGAGACTGTTTAGTGCACTACACTCTTTACAGAGTGCAAAATACTATCCTACTCCCTTCTTGAACTGCTCTACTGAAGAACTGTTTACAACTTCTGAGGGAAGTTTGTTCCAGGTAGAACAGATATTATATGAGAGAGAGAGAGAGAGAGTGTGTGAGAGAGAGTGTGAGAGTAAACGCTCGTGTGACACGGGCTTTATGGAAGAAACTGCCCGTCATGACTAAATTACAAGCCCAGCTGGTATGGCAGAGAAGAACACATGCCATTTTATTATTATTATTATTATTATTATTATTATTATTTTATTTATTTATTTACCAAATTATCCCTGATATGCCAGAATCAAGGGACTGGAGTTCTCGAAAAGGGGTTATGTCGCTATTCTTGACTTACAGTGTGCTGGCTTAATAATCCAGAAAAGTTGATAGCCTCTCAAGTCCCATTTTAACTAACTAACCAGCTATTCTTGACTTACAGTGTGCTGGCTTAATAATCCAGAAAGGTTGATAGCCTCTGAAGTCCCATTTTAACTAACTAACCAGCTATTCTTGACTTACAGTGTGCTGGCTTAATAATCCAGAAAGGTTGATAGCCTCTGAAGTCCCATTTTAACTAACTAGCCAGAATTCATATTTGTTTTCACCAACCCACCAATTAATTGACAAATAAACCTAACTATTGACATCAATGAAAGTACCGGTAATGAATACATGTGGTACTCCAAGGACTCGAACCTAGGATAATGAATACATGTGGTACTCCAAGGACTCGAACCTAGGATAATGAATACATGTGGTACTCCAAGGACTCGAACCTAGGATAATGAATACATGTGGTACTCCAAGGACTCGACCCTAGGATAATGAATACATGTGGTACTCCAAGGACTCGAACCTAGGATAATGAATACATGTGGTACTCCAAGGACTCGAACCTAGGATAATGAATACATGTGGTAATCCAAGGACTCGAACCTAGGATAATGAATACATGTGGTACTCCTAGGACTCGACCCTAGGATAATGAATACATGTGGTACTCCAAGGACTCGAACCTAGGATAATGAATACATGTGGTACTCCAAGGACTCGAATCTAGGATAATGAATACATGTGGTAATCCAAGGACTCGACCCTAGGATAATGAATACATGTGGTACTCCAAGGACTCGACCCTAGGATAATGAATACATGTGGTACTCCAAGGACTCGACCCTAGGATAATGAATACATGTGGTACTCCAAGGACTCGAACCTAGGATAATGAATACATGTGGTACTCCAAGGACTCGATCCTAGGATAATGAATACATGTGGTACTCCAAGGACTCGAACCTAGGATAATGAATACATGTGGTACTCCAAGGACTCCACCCTAGGATAATGAATACATGTGGTACTCCAAGGACTCGAACCTAGGATAATGAATACATGTGGTACTCCAAGGACTCGAACCTAGGATAATGAATACATGTGGTACTCCAAGGACTCGAACCTAGGATAATGAATACATGTGGTACTCCAAGGACTCCACCCTAGGATAATGAATACATGTGGTACTCCAAGGACTCGAACCTAGGATAATGAATACATGTGGTACTCCAAGGACTCCACCCTAGGATAATGAATACATGTGGTACTCCAAGGACTCGAACCTAGGATAATGAATACATGTGGTACTCCAAGGACTCGAACCTAGGATAATGAATACATGTGGTACTGCAAGGACTCGAACCTAGGATAATGAATACATGTGGTACTCCAAGGATTCCACCCTAGGATAATTAATACATGTGGTACTCCAAGGACTCCACCCTAGGATAATGAATACATGTGGTACTGCAAGGACTCGAACCTAGGATAATGAATACATGTGGTACTCCAAGGACTCCACCCTAGGATAATGAATACATGTGGTACTCCAAGGACTCGAACCTAGGATAATGAATACATGTGGTACTCCAAGGATTCCACCCTAGGATAATTAATACATGTGGTACTCCAAGGACTCCACCCTAGGATAATGAATACATGTGGTACTGCAAGGACTCGAACCTAGGATAATGAATACATGTGGTACTCCAAGGACTCCACCCTAGGATAATGAATACATTTGGTACTCCAAGGACTCGAACCTAGGATAATGAATACATGTGGTACTCCAAGGACTCGACCCTAGGATAATGAATACATGTGGTACTCCAAGGACTCGAACCTAGGATAATGAATACATGTGGTACTCCAAGGACTCGAACCTAGGATAGTCACACCGAAATTCCACACACTAAGCACTAGGCTATCAAGACAGTTAAGGGGCTAGTGCTTGGTTTTTGGTCTATATATTAATTTATTAATATATTTTTGAGTTTCCTCGCCAGACTTCCATCAAGCTTAGAAAAACACCCTGTCGACCCCCATTCAAGATAAATTTGTAAATTTTTTCGGTAGAAAAATGTCCCGGCCGAAGACCGGTTCCTTCTAAAAATAGAGGCTCGCTATCGCTCGCCAGGAAAACATCGATATCTAAATGACACGAAAGGTCTTTATATTGACCAAGAAATGAGGCGAAAGATCTCAAAATCGCCAAACTAGCGGAACGAACGTCTACAAATGTCAAAACTGATATGCTAAACATGAAGGAGAAAGGGAGGTCCAGACAAAACCAAGCATGAAGGAGAAAGGGGTCCAGACAAACCCAAGCACTACCCCCTTAACCCTATTAGGTGCAGGGCGGCCCAATTTAGAGCCTCCCAGTTTTACTCCATTAGCTTGGAGATTTTAAGATGTTTCATCTCATTAGTTTGGCGATTATATGATGGTTCAACCCAATAAGGTGTCGATGTTTCCTGGGCGAGCGATAGCGAGCCTTCAACTTGGGAGAAACCGGCCTTTGGCCGGGACATTTGTCTACTGAAAAATGTACACATTTAGCTTGAAGGGGGTCTGGGGGACGTTATTTTTAGTTTGAAGGGGGTCTGGAGAGGCGTTTTTTAAAGTCTTGGGGGTAAACTAAAAATACATTGTTCGAAAATGGCAAAAACAATTAAAACCCTCCATAATTAAACAAAATGCCAAAATAACCCCCGAGACGTTGCACCAGATAGTGTTAAAGGTACTATGCAGACGATGGCAAGCTTGTACAATACCTCCCCCCCCCCCCCCACCACCACCACCACCAGGAGGGAGGGTATTGAGGGGAGACGGTTGTTTTTTCGGCTCTCCTTTCTTCTTCATGTTTAACCCCATTAGTTTTCAGATGTTATGAAGTTTGTTCCATCAGTTTGGTGATTTTAACACCTTTCAACTCATTTCTTTGTCAATATTAGGATCTTTCGTGCCATTTAGGTGTACATTTTTTTCCTGGCGAGCAATAGCGTCCCTGTAATTTTAGGAGAAAGCGGCCTTTGGCCGGGATATTTTACTAACGAAAAATGTACAAGTTTATCTCGAAGGGACGTCTTGGGGGCGTTTTTTTGTTATGTTAAGCTTGATGGAGGTCTAGCGAGGAAACTAAAAATATGTAAGTATATTTTTTATTAATTTCACCACAACACCAAACACCTCCAATGAAATTAATGAAAGCATATATGTGATCCACCAGGATTCGAACCCGGGTTATCACACACAGATTTGTAGACACCTTAACCATTACACCACCAAGACTAAAAAATATACCCAACCCCATTACTACTACGCCCCCCCCCCACACACACCTCCTTATGGCAGTTTATTTTAGCTATCATTAGATACACACGCCTCCTCCACCACCCGCCATCTTGCATCCCAACCATTACTGTTCCAATCTACTTTCTGACTTCCATAATTATACCACTCCTATTTGTTCATGCTACTGATTAAGAGAGAGAGAGAGAGAGAGAGAGAGAGAGAGAGAGAGAGAGAGAGAGTGGGTGAGTGAGAGAAAGAAAAATATAAATCAATAGATAGATATATAGATAGACAGACAGACAGATAGATAAATATATAGATAGATAGACAGATAGAGAGAGAGAGAGAGAGAGAGAGTGAGTGAGTGAGTGAGTGACAGATAGATAGATATATAGATAGACAAACAGACAGACAAACAGATAGATAGATATATAGATAGATACATAGAGAGAGAGAGAGAGAGAGAGAGAGAGAGAGAGAGAGAGAGAGAGAGTGTAGGGGGTTCCGGTGCCAAGCTTCTCCTCCTCCCCCCTCCCCTCCCCTCCCTTCCCCCACCCGCGGTAACTGAATTACTATCGTTTATATTCAAGGGGCCAGAGAGGCAAGGGAGGGGGGGGGGGGGGCCGAGGGGGTGAAGGGAGTAGGGCACGGTCGGTGTGGGGGGAGGGGGGGTTATGGGGGGCGAAGTAGGGGGTATGGTGGGAGGGGTAGGGGGAGAACTCAGGAACATGGGAGAGAGAGAGAAGAATAAGAAACACGTGGATAAAAGAGAAATGAATAACCGTCTTGGTGGTGTAATGGTTAAGGTGTCTAAAAATCTGTGTGTGATAACCCGGGTTCGAATCCCGGTGGATCACACATAATATTATGGTTTCATTAATTTCATTGGAGGTGTTTGGTGTTGTGGTGAAATTAATAAAACAAAAACAAAAATATAGAAGAGAAATGGATAGAAGACAGATGGGTACGAAGGAGTATCCAATTAAATCAAGCAACAACAGATCTAGTGACCCCCCTAGGCTGCTTGTCCTCCAAAACACTGAGGATCAAGTGTCCAAATAGTGGTTTAGAGTGGGTAAGGGAACATTGGAAAGGGAACTACTGCCCTGGAACTAATGTCCGTGGCAGGATTAGGAAGTTAGTAGGGGACAGATGAGTTAGTAACATAACACAGTTATAAGTGATCTTTCGTATATCTGGGGAAAAAAAGAGTAACGTCTTAGTAATATAATATATACAGTATATGCTATAATCCTTGGTGAATCTGAAGGGAGAATAAAATATAGTTATTCATTTACAAACGCAGTCAGTCGCTGGTTTGAAGCAAGATATTTGTCTAGGCGAACTTTAAAACAATCAACGGTGCTGCAGTCTATAACGTCTCGGGGAAACCCGTTCCACAAGTTGACAACTCGATTGAAGAAGAAATTCTTAGATGTGGGAGTTAAAAGATTTACCAATAATTTTGCAACCGTTTCCCCGCGTGTAATTAGATTGGTCGATAGTGAAGTACTTACTACAGTTCATATTGTCGATGCCTTTGATGATTTTGAACACTTGGATTAAGTCGCCTCTTAATCTGCGCTGGGTTAAAGGAAATAGATTTTAATTCTCTAAGACGCTCCTCGTATGGTTTGTTCTTTAGGCTAGGTATCATTTTGGTAACTCTACGTTGAACTCGTTCTAGCTTGTTTATATCTTTTTGGTAATAAGGGCACCAGGATTGAACGCAGTATTCCAGAAGAGGGCGGACTAAGGAATTGTAAAGGGTTAGGATAACTTCTTTGGATTTATGCTCAAATGACCTGCCTATAAAGCCAATTATTTTGTTTGCTTTCTTAAGGGAGCCCACCTCGCTTTTTTTTTATCTTCCTCTCCCTCTCTCTTTAGCTTGTATCTATTCGGCCCCATTCAGCCTACTGTTTTAAGACGCTTACCCTCATCCAGGTGTCAATATTTTCCTGGCGAGCGGTAGCGAGCCAGCATATATATATTTTGTTTTGACAGCAAGCTAAATTTGTACATTTTTCGATAGAAAAATGTCTCCGGCGAAGCCGGATTTCTCCATACAATGCTGGCTCGCTATCGCTCGCTGGGAAGAAATCGACACCTGGATGGGGATAAACGTCTTAAAACAGTTGGCTGAATGGGGCCGAATGGATAAAAGCCAGGGCAAGAGAGAAAAGGAGAGAACAAAGCAGGTCACCCCCCTTAAGTTGACTTCGTTGTTCTTTCCTCACATTTTTCCAAGTCTCTCTCTCTCTCTCTCTATCTGTCTCTCTCTCTCTCTCTCTCTCTCTCTCTCTCTCTCTCTCTCTCTCTCTCTCTCTCTCTCTCTCTCTCTCTCTCTCTCTCTCTCTCTCTCTCTCTCTCATCTTCTATTTTGTTACTCTATATTTACCATTATGACCATCTTAAGAGGGTAGACTATTAAGAGGGTAGACTTCACTTATATATTCATTTAGATAATAATTTATAATTAACCCATCGCAGAGTTGGGTATGCCGTTTTGATTTTGAGCAAAGCGGCACTTCTATTTTATTTATTAGTTAATTAATAAACTAATTTATAATTGTTTAGTTTCCTTCCTAGACCTCCATCACACTAAATAAATTATCCTCAAAATTCCCCTTCGAGATAATTGCGTACATTTTTCGGTAGGATAATCATCAACACACACTCAACAAAACACACACACAACACATAACACACACACTTTACAAAACACACACAAACATACACAACACACACACAAACACACACACATACAACACACACACACACACACAATACAACACAAACACTTTACAACAAACACACACACACACACAAACAAACACTATCCCTGCTCTAAGTTTATTGTTTACCTTCATACACACAAACACATACACACATACTGTACACAACACAACATACACACAAACACATACACACATACTGTACACAACACAACATACACACAAACACATACACACATACTGTACACAAACACAACATACACAACAAACACATACACACATACTGTACACAACACAACATACACCACAAAAACATACCACACATACTGTACACAACACAACATACACACAAACACATACACACATACTGTACACAACACAACATACACACAAACACATACACACATACTGTACACAACACAACATACACACAAACACATACACACATACTGTACACAACACAACATACACACATACTGTACACAACACAACATACACACAAACAAATACACACATACTGTACACAACACAACATACACACAAACACATACACACATACTGTACACAACACAACATACACACAAACACATACTGTACACAACACAACATACACACAAACACATACTGTACACAACACAACATACACACAAACACATACTGTACACAACACAACATACACACAAACAAATACACACATACTGTACACAACACAACATACACACAAACACATACACACATACTGTACACAACACAACATACACACAAACACATACACACATACTGTACACAACACAAATACACACATGACTGTACACAACACAACATACACACAAACAAATACACACATATGTACACAACACAACATACACACAAACACATACACACACACTGTACACAACACAACATACACACAAACACATACACACACACTGTACACAACACAACATACACACAAACACATACACACATACTGTACACAACACAACATACACACAACAAATACACACATACTGTACACAACACAACATACACCACACACACATACACACATACTGTACACAAACACAACATACACACAAACATTGACACACATACTGTACACAACAAACACACACACAAACACATACACACATACTGTACACAACACAACATACACACAAACACATACACACACACTGTACACAACACAACATACACACAAACACATACACACACACTGTACACAACACAACATACACACAAACAAATACGTACACCCCATACTGTACACACCACAAACATACACACAAACACATACTGTACACAACACAACATACACACAAACACATACACACATACTGTACACAACACAACATACACACAAACACATACACACATACTGTACACAACACAACATACACACATACTGTACACATCACAACACACACACACACATACACACTCACACACACACTAACACACTACCCCTGCACACATACTGTACACAACACAACACACACACACACACATACACACTCACACACACACTACCCCTGCACACATACTGTACACAACACAACATACACACACACACATACACACTCACACACACACTACCCCTGCACACATACTGTACACAACACAACATACACACACACACATACACACTCACACTAACACACTACCCCTGCACACATACTGTACACAACACAACACACACACACACATACACACTCACACACACACTACCCCTGCACACATACTGTACACAACACAACATACACACACACACATACACACTCACACACACACTAACACACTACCCCTGCACACATACTGTACACAACACAACATACACACACACACCCACACACATGTACACACACACTGTACACACGCAAAACACACATACTGTACACAACACAACATACACACCATAACACACTAAACACATACTGTACACAACACAACTACACCTGAACACACTACTGTACACAACACACACACACACACACACCTAAACACATACTGTACACAACACACATACACACCCACACATACACACATACTGTACACACTAACATACACATACACACACACATACACATACTGTACACAACCACACACACACACACACACACACACACACCCACACAACTACACACAAACCCCTGCACACACACTGTACACAACACCAACATACACACACACACATACACAGTCACACACACACTAACACATACACACATACTGTACACAACACACACACATACTGTACCCTGCACACATACTGTACACAACACACCACTAACACAACACACATACTGTACACACAACACAGACCCCTGCACACAAACACAACACAACACACACACACACACACTACCCCTGCACACATACTGTACACAACACAACACACACACACACACACTAACACACTACCCCTGCACACATACTGTACACAACACAACACACACACACACACTCACACACACACTAACACACTACCCCTGTTCTTTGTATATTTGTTTACGTGTTTGTTAATTTACCACCCCATGTTGACCTCCATATTGCAATCATCAACAAACTGGCTAAGCAAGCACAAGGAATTTATATATATTGTTTTTGCTATAGATATTTTATTGGCAAATTTGTTATGCTATTTAGGGGTGTGTGGCCTGCTTTTATTATCATCTGTTCTCTCTATCTCTGGCTTATATCCATTCGGCCCCATTCAGTATACTAATTTAAGACGTTTATCCCCATCCAGGTGTCGATTTCTTCCTGGCGAGCGATAGCGAGCCAGCATTGTATGGAGAATTCCGGCTTCGCCGGAGACAGTTTTCTATTGAAAATTGTACAAATTTAGCCTGCTATCAAACAGTTTAAAACATGCTGGCTCGCTACTGCTCGCTAGGAAAAAATCGACATCTGGATGGGGATAAACGTCTTAAAACAGTCTGTCTATCCCTCCATGTAACTCTGCACGCACTTCTCAAGTAACTCATTTCCACCGCTCTCACTCTTGGTTTGAGTCTCTTCACCAACATCCATGCTTGGCTTCCGTAAGTCAGTGTCGGGATTACCACACTGTCATGCAAGGACTTCTTTACTTCCATGCTGACCACCCTATTTCTTGTTACTGCTTTCAGCGTTCCTACAACCCTCTTCCCCTGTTGTATCCTCTCCCGCACTTTTTCATCCATAGTCCCATCTTTACTCAACACACAGCCCAGATACTTGAATGATCTGACAATCTCCAAAGCCTGACCGTTCAATCTCACCTCACACTTTGTGGCTGCACCCCTTTCAAAGACCATAACCTTACTCTTACCTACAATTACCTTCAGGTTCCATTTTTTCTCACACTTTTCCAAACATATTTACCAGCCCCTGCAAATCTTATTCACTATCGCTCATCAGAACTGTATCATCAGCAAACAGCAGTACAGGCAACTTCCACTCGTTTCCTTCCTTTATCAGCGGCACACCAACATCCACTGCTCTTCCTTGTATTTCTTTCATGACTCCATCCATATCTATATTGAACAACCATGGGGACATCACACACCCTTGCTTTAACCCAACATTCAGATCAAAGAACTCGCTCTGTTCATTCTTCACACATACTGACGCCTTTGCACCCTCATACATGCTCTTCAATTCTCAGTATTTTCCACATACCTTCTCTATCCACTCTGTCATAGGCCTTCTTCAAGTCCACAGAGGCAGCATACAAATTATATCCCTTCTCCAGATATTTCTCCACAACACATTTCAGGGCAAAAATCGTATCTACACATCTCCCTTCCTAAACCCGCCCTGCTCGTCACCTATCCATTTCTCCATTCTCGCTCTAAAGGGTACATCACCCAGTCAGGAGTGCGAGCTAGTGGGAGTCTAACAGGAGTCACTAGGAGTCGCTAGAATCACTAGGAGTCATCGATTTTCACCGCGAGTGAGTGGGAGTCTAACAGAAGTCGCTAGGAGTCACTAGAGTCACTAGGAGTCATCGATTTTCACCGCGAATAGGCCCGCGAGTCCGAATTGTCCCCTACTCCTAGTGACTCTAGCTCGCACTCCTGACTGTATGATGTACCCTTAACTCTCTCAACCACTACCCCACTGTACACCTTCCTTACTATGCTTAGAAGGGGTTAATTCAACAATAAAACTAGTAGATAATGTAGGTCTATATAAAACATTGTCAGGAATTATTAACCCTTAAAGAGCGGCGCTCGACTTAAGTCGTGCACCAATTTGCAGCAAGTTAGGAGCATTATTAAGGCTTTTAAAGGGTTAAAATCGAGTGCAATGGCCGGGAGCGCAGCAGGCCACACGTCCGACACCCAGGGCTTACCGCCACCCACTGACTCACGCTCCCTCTGTTCTCGAGAGGCCGGCAGTGTTACCAGTAGTGAGCGTAGTGGGAAAAAATATGCCGCTATACGCTAAACTCCCATGTTGGTGGCACCACTGCATGAGAACCACGAGTGCTACGTAGCTCGTTCTGGTCTCATTTTGAAGCTTTTAGCGCCTAGTTTTTTGCTGAATACATTTCTTTTCATGCAGATACTTGATTGATCATTCAGGAGGCCCTGAATATGCCCAAAATAGCCCAAAACACACCTGCTAGACAAGGGTTAATGGGAAAGGAGATAAGAATACACCAGTTGAAATTAACCGTTTATGAATAGATCTATCTCTTATTGCTAACAAACACACATACAACAACTACACTAACAACGACACACACACGCATACACATACATTTAATTAGTATTACGTAAATGTACAGTCGCGCTAATAAGTGATGTCTCGGCACCAAGTATGTTTTGATCAATAATGGGTATCAGCAATATCTAAGCTTCATTTCTTCATATCGAGTGAAATATACAAACATGTTCCTACACTTACCCACCCTATTCAACATCTGACAGACATTAATACAGCACAGAGCGAGCCAAACGTAATGACAGCTGGGACATGGCTTATTAGCGCCACCGTACCTCTATCGTAATATTTTGATTATTGATCAAGTGGTTTGTAAAATCTATCCAATTGCAATTTTTTTTTTTTATATTTTCTGCTATTGCATTGCCTATTACAAAATCATGGTATATATATATATATATATATATATATATATATATATATATATATATATATATATATATAATTATATATATATATATACTGTATATATATATAGATATATATATATATATTATAATATATATAATAATATATATATATATATGTATATATTATATATATATTATACGTATATATATATATATATATATATATATATATATATATATATATATATATAATTATATATACAGTATATATATCCCTGTTCCAAGTAGGTAGGTCAGAAATCGTGAATCCTAACCTCTGTAACTCAAAAAGGGCCAGAGCAAATGGGCTGTCAATTTTCACATCTATTCCCTGGCTTGCCCTTCCCAAATGGTATATTTATTGGCTTGATTACTTTTAGGGAGCTCAGACGGTATTGTGCAGCATAATATACTGGTTCGGCTCAATGGTTTAAGGAAGGGGTTTAGTTTGCTCTCTAAACCTCTATCAAGCTTAATAAAACACCCACAAGACCCCCCTTCGATATCAATGTGTACATTTTTCGGTAGAAAAAAGTCCCGGCCGAAAGCCGGGTACTTCTATAATTACACGCTCGCTATTGCTCGTCAGGAAAGAAATCGACACCTAAATGGCACGAAAGGTCTTAATATTGGCAAAGAAATGTGACAAAAGGTCTGAATATCGCCAAACTAATGGGGCGAATGCCTTGAAATCTCATAAATAATAGGGCTAAACATGAGGGAGGAGGAGGACTCGAAAAACCAACTGCCTCCCCTTAATCCTTTGTGAGTTATTCAGGTTAAGGGGGGATATCCACTCTAGGGATTTTTTTCTTTACTCCTTTCTCCCTCATGTTTAGCCCCATTGTTTTCCTAATATTAAGACGTTCGCCCCATTATTTTGACGATTTTAAGAACTTTCAACCCATTTCTGTCAATTTTAAGACCTTTCGTGCCATCTAGGTGTCTATTTTATCCTGGCGAGCGATAGCGAGCCTGTAATTTAAGAGGAACCGGCCTTTGGCCGGGCCATTTTTCTACCGAAAAATGTACAAATTTATCTTGAAAGGGGGTCAAGGGGGAGTAATTTTAAGCTTGATGGAAGTCTAGGGAATCAACTAAAAACCTCCCCTTAATGTACAAGAGTTTTAGCCTACTAACTTTGCATAGGGTATAGTATTATCACCAAAGTCTTTTTTCAGTGTATTTATCTCACTTTACTACGAATTATATATATAATTTATTATTTTTTTCAATCTCGAGGTTTCAGTACTAATTCGTTGATTTTCAAACATATTGTGTTGCAAAACTTGGTTAAATCCTTATGTTTTTCTGTAAGGGAGCCCACCTCGCTTTTCTGTAAGGGAGCCCACCTCGCTTTTCTGTAAGGGAGCCCACCTCGCTTTTCTGTAAGGGAGCCCACCTCGCTTTTCTGTAAGGGAGCCCACCTCGCTTTTCTGTAAGGGAGCCCACCTCGCTTTTCTTCTATGTCTTTTCCTCTCTCTTTGGCTTGTATCCATTCGTTCCCATTCAGCCTACTGTTTTAAGACGTTTACCCCCATCCAGGTGTCATTTTCCTGGCGAGCGGTAGCGAGCCAGCATATATATATAGTTGACAGCAAGCTAAATTTGTACATTTTTCGATAGAAAAATGGCTCCGGCGAAGCCGGATTTCTCCATACAATGCTGGCTCGCTATCGCTCGCCAGGAATAAATCGACACCTGGATGGGGATAAATGTCGTAAAACAGTTGGCTGAATGGGGCCGAATGGATACAAGCCAGGGAAAGAGAGAAAAGGAGATAAAGATAAAAAAAAAAAAAAAAAAAAAACGGTGACCGCCCCTTAATTTCCACTCACCACTGCAACACCAACTATGTTATTTATTGACACATTGCACAAGCTAATGCAACAGTTACTGGACTTGTATATGTCTTGTATTAATGTCTTGTATTAATGTCTTGTATTAATGTCTTATTTTAAATACTTAGATATTTCATTTTACATCCATCATTAATTCTTTTCAATTGCAAATATTAATTGAATTAATTTTGCTCTGCACTTATTGATTTAAGTCGGTATCACACGAGAGCTTTTATAGTCAACATTCGATGATCAACATTTTTCTGGCAAACTTTCTGGAATATTTTGCACTGGTATCGGAAACTAGACTGATGATAAATGAAGTTACGTAACCGCAATAGTTCAAATGTTTACCTCATAAGCTGCCAGACCAGTATTAAGGGAAAGAGGTCTCGTGTGATACCGGCTTAAATATATACAGTATAGTTGTTCAGTTTTTATAGTTAAGGTCTATATATTTTATATATATATTTTATATTCATTTATTTTTTAGTTTCCTCTCTAGACTTCTATCAAGCTTAGAAAAACACCCCTTAGACCCCCTTTCAAGATAAATTTGTACATTTTTCGGTAGAAAAATGTCCCGGCCAAAGGCCGTTTCCTTCTAAAATTAGAGGCTCGCTTTCGCTCGCCAGGAAAAAAAATCGACACCTAAAGGGCACGAAAGGTCTTAATATTGATAACAAAATGAGGCGAACGGTCTCAACATCGCCAAACTTACGGAACGAACGCCTTAAAACCTCAAAACCAATATGCGAAACATGAGGGAGAAGGGGGTCCATAAAAAGGGAGTACTACCCCCTTAAGTATTTATTCATGTAGGCTGTAATATTTAGCTAATCATCAGCTAACACAATTATATCACTGTTTTTGGCAGACCACTTTTATTTACACTGGTTTCAACTTAGCTTTAAAGCGTTTCTTATAAGTTTTACCTTTCGTAAAACTTCTCTTAATCTCTTAAGGGGAGTCACCTGTTTGTTCGCCCATTTTCTCTCTTTCTCTGGCTTGTATCCATTCAGCCCCATTCAGCCAACTGTTTTAAGACGTTTATCCCCATCCAGGTGCCGATTTATACCTGGCGAGCGATAGCGAGCCATCATATTTTGGACAGTGAATTAGATAGCTGGCAAAATTTTTACATTTTTCGATAGAAAAATGTCTCCGGCGAAGCCGGATTTCTCCATAAACTGCTGGCTTGCTATCGCTCGCCAGGAAAAAATCGACACCTAGATGGGTATGAATGTCTTAAAGCAGTAGGCTGAATGGGGCTGAATGGATACAACCAAGAAAGAGACAAAAGAAGGTGACCCCCTTTGAAGTATTTGGTATAAGTTTCCACCTTCCGTACGGATTCTCTTAAAGTATTTCTTAAAAGTGTTCAACAAATACTTAAAGTATTTGTTATAAGTTTCACCCTCTGTACGGCTTGTGTCCTCACGTGTATCTCACCCTCTGTACGGCTTGTGTCCTCACGTGTATCTCACCCTCTGTACGGCTTGCCTCCTCACGTGTATTGAGGGGGTCACCGTTTTTTTTTTTTTTTTTATCTCTCTCCTTTTCTCTCTTTCCCTGGTTTGTATCCCTTCGGCCCCATTCAGCCAACTGTTTTAAAACGTGTTTTTTTTGTCTTTTTCCCCAACTACTCCCTCCCAATCCAGGTGTCGATTTCTTCCTGGCCAGCGATAGCGAGCCAGCATTGTATGGAGAAATGCAGCTTCGCCGGAGACATTTTTCTATCGAAAAATGTAAAAATTTAGCTTGCTGTCAAAACAAAAATATATATATGCTGGCTCGCTACCGCTCGCCAGGAAAATATTGGCACCTGGATGAGGGTAAACATCTTAAAACAGTGGGCTGAATGGGGCCGAATGGATACAAGCCAAAGAGAGAGGGAAATAAAGAGAAAAAATAGCAGGTGACCCCCCTTAAAGTATTTGTTACAAGTTTCACCCTCCTTAATATATTACATACAGTTTTGATTAGATTGACATGGAGTCTTTGTTACTATTTACAAGATCACATTATTATTCACATATTATTATTATTATTATTATTATTATTATTATTATTATTATTATTATTCAGTCACACCTAGAAAATCCTCCCTTACATTCATCACAACAGCAAAGAAGCTTCACCGTTTTCTTTTGGCTTTTTTATACGTAAAGATAAATGTATATACAATAATTCCGTCTGAATAAAACTCTAGGACAGCGAATACATATATTTATAGGTATATGAATATATGTATACACCCCTCTCTCTCTCTAGTATATATATATATATATATATATATATATATATATATATATATATATATATATATATAATATACAGTATATATATATATATATATAATATATATATATATATATATATATATATATATCTATATATATATGTATATAATATACAGTATATAATATATATATATATATATATATATATATATATATATATATCTATGTCTATATATATATATATATATATATATATATATAAAAATATATATATATATATATATACTGTATATATATAGTATATATATATATATACTGTATATTATATATATACATATATTATATATACTGTATATATATACCGGTATATATATATATATACCCGGTACAGTATATACAGGGTGTCCCAAATTAGACGTGCCAAACTTTGGGATTAGGTTAGGAAAACTATTCTAAGCAGATATTTTTATATAAGCAAACTTCCAAATTTTACTCGTTGCAGAGATATTGACTGTTGAAAATGGCATTGTCATAACTATTTTTCCATACGGCTAGCCTACCTGTGCTAAAATTACCACACCCCCATCTAAAGCCGGTATCACACGAGAGCTTTTATAGTCAACATTCGATCATCAACATTTTTCTGGCATCATTTGTGGAATATTTTGCACTGGTATCGGAAACTAGGCTGATGATAGATGAATTTAGTTGCCCGAAATATTATAAATGTTGACCTCCTAAGCTGCCAGACCAGTGTTGAGGATAAATGTTGAGGGAAAAAGCGCTCGTGTGATACCGGCTTAACTGCAATAATTTGAGCCTTGTTATTATCAAAATATTATAGTTTTCTAAGTTGCACAATTATTTTAGCCATATTAGCTCACTTAGCCATATTAGCCATTTTGGCTACCCCCAAAATGGGGATTGGGCCTGAGCATGTAGATAGATATTAGCTCACTTTGGACCTGCTGGCAACTTTTTGACATGGAAGAGTCCATTACAGCAATTTGGGGAGAACACCAGTTAAAACCTTCTATACCTCTTAAATGCTTGAGATTTGGAATTTTTGTTATAGAACATTTTATGATTAGAATCATCTGTATAATCATATCCTCAAGTTTGGCACGTCTATTTTGGGAATCTCTGTGTATATAGGGCCTATATATATATATATATATATATATATATATATATATATATATATATATATATATATACTGTATATACAGTATGTATTACTTATATGCTCAAGTAGTTAAATATCTACATTGTGGACAAAACTGCAAGAACAATAGGTTATAAATTTAGTATTTGCAATGTATGCCTTTTGTGAAACGAATAACAGATCTCTGACATTAACCCGTCCATTCCCAGCGACAGCTACCAGCCGTCAGTAGATAAGTCACTCCCCAGTCCCAGCATGTACTTTCCTTGTAACTGTCTGTATCAGGTTGTACCTGGTACCACGACCATTTGAGCACTGCTCTCGATATGGCAACACTTCTCAGCTTATACAAAATCCACTGAAGGCTGGGACAGCCAGTCTTCCTTCATCTGTTGAGGTGGAAGGTTGTTTTATCTTGCCATTTTGGCCACATTGCCTGGGACTGGGGGGGGGGGGGACTTTTATTACTGTATCCTCCGGTACAGTAGGGGTTAATAATCTTAAATGTACCAAATTAGAGTTAGTTTGATTTGGCTGGACACTGTTTAAGTCTGCGGCATAGTCAGACCAAGAGCCTCGGCATGTTTCCGGGCCTTGAGTCGGAGTTCCGCTATGGAGGAGTTTTTGGACGATACCCTTTCTGCCGCCGCCAGTGCCGAGAGGGCGAGGGGGTAGGTGGGGTGGGGGTAGTACAGCAGGGGGGTGTGGGAGGTCAGGAGGTTAGTGCTGGTGGTATTGCTGCCCCCTGCTGTGCTACTGCTGGTGGTGCTGTTACTACTGCTGTTGTTACTGGCTGTGATACCCGCGCTCAGGGACACCGCCGCTGCTGCGTACTGCAAGGGAAAAGATGGAAATGATTATTTATGTCATTATTTTTATACATCTAAATGATGTTGATAATCGTATTGATAAATACATTACTATTACTGCTACACTGCTACCACTTGGGTGAGGGCTGGTCCTATCCTCAGTGAGGTTTGGTATCCTCTACCCTACCTTTGCCATTTCTATCTGTCTCTTTTACTGTAGCACTTTTCATTACTTTGGTATTTACTTCTATTTATTTTATTTACTTTTTCATTACAAGATCGCCAGATTGGATGGCACTGCAAGGTGACCTGGGGACGGTGGGGACATTGGCCTGGGGGTGTATGCCCGTGGGCTGATGATCCCCTCCCCTGCTACCCTCTCAGAGACAGATCTCATCTCACCCTAGCCCCTTCGAGGGCCCGAGCATCTGGAGCGGCTTCGGTCTACCAGACTCGGGGCTGTTCGGCCAGACAGTCTGGGGAACAACAACAACAACAACAATAACAACAACAACAACAACAAAAACAACAACAACAACAACAACTACTACTAATAATAATAATAATAATCATCATAATAATACATACCATGATCAATTATTGCCAGTTATCATAAGACCGTAAATAATGTATGTTATCACGAGATAATAAGTTTTAAATGTTGAATCATATTATAGATCTATCGTGAAATAAATTTACATGCCCCGAAGATTGTTCAACAGACTAAGCCACAAAAGAGAGAGAGAGAGAGAGAGATGGTCATTAGATAGTGATATTGTATAGCGTATTTTCCAGCATCTTAATATGTATCACAATGTTTAAATATAACAGAGAGAGAGAGAGAGAGAGAGAGAGAGAGAGAGAGAGAGAGAGAGAGAGAGCAGCAATTCCATTCTTGAGAGAGAGAGAGAGAGAGAGAGAGAGAGAGAGAGAGAGCAGCAATTCCACTCTTGTGATGTACTGCCGTCAGGTTGGTTTATTTCACTTACACAAGTTTTTGCTGAAGTTGGATAGGGTGGGTGGAGGAGGGTGGTGGAGGGTGTTAGTGTGGAAGAGGTGTGGAGGGTGTTAGTGTGGAAGGTGTTAGTGTGGAAGAGGTGTGGTGGAGGGTGTTAGTGTGGAAGAGGTGTGGTGGAGGGTGTTCGTGTGGAAGAGGTGTGGAGGGTGTTAGTGTGGAAGAGGTGTGGTGGAGGGTGTTAGTGTGGAAGAGGTGTGGAGGGTGTTAGTGTGGAAGAGGTGTGGTGGGTGTTAGTGTGGAAGAGGTGTGGTGGGTGTTAGTGTGGAGGAGGTGTGGAGGGTGTTAGTGTGGAAGAGGTGTGGAGGGTGTTAGTGTGGTGGAGGGTGTTAGTGTGGAAGAGGTGTGGAGGGTGTTAGTGTGGTGGAGGGTGTTAGTGTGGAAGAGGTGTGGAGGGTGTTAGTGTGGAGGAGGTGTGGAGGGTGTTAGTGTGGTGGAGGGTGTTAGTGTGGTGGTGGTGGAGGTGTGGAAGGTGTTAATGTGGAGGGTGTTAGTGTGGAGGAGGTGTGGTGGTGGAGGGTGTTAGTGTGGAGGGGTGGAAGGTGTTAGTGTGGAGGAGGTGTGGTGGTGGAGGGTGTTAGTGTGGAGGGTGGTGGTGGTGGAGGGTGTTAGTGTGGAAGAGGTGTGGAGGGTGTTAGTGTGGAAGAGGTGTGGAGGGTGTTAGCGTGGAGGAGGTGTGGTGGTGGAGGTGTGGAAGGTGTTAGTGTGGAGGGTGTTAGTGTGGAGGAGGTGTGGTGATGGAGGGTGTTAGTGTGGAGGAGGTGTGGTGGTGGAGGTGTGGAAGGTGTTAGTGTGGAGGGTTTTAGTGTGGAGGTGTGGTGGTGGAGGTCTGGAAGGTGTTAGTGTGGAGGGTTTTAGTGTGGAGGAAGTGTGGTGGTGGAGGTGTGGAGGGTGTTAGTGTGGAGGAGGTGTGGTGGTGGAGGTGTGGAGGGTGTTAGTGTGGAGGATGTGTGGTGGTGGAGGGTGTTAGTGTGGAGGAGGTGTGGTGGTGGAGGGGTGGAGGGTGTTAGTGTGGAGGGTGGTGGTGTGGAAGGTGTTAATGTGGAGAGTGTTAGTGTGGAGGAGTACAAAGGAGTACAAAGGAAATCAAGCAACAACAGGTCTAGTGACCCTTCTAGGCTGCTTGTCCTCCAAAACACTGAGGATCAAGTGTCCAAACGGTGGTTTAGAGTGGATAAGGGAACATTGGAAAGGGAACTACTGCCCTGGAACGAATGTCCGTGGCAGGATTAGGAACTTAGTAGGGGACAGATGGGTTAGTAACTGAGGGGGGGATAAAATAAAGTTATTAATTTACAAACGCAGTCAGTCACGGGTTTGATGCGAGATATTTGTCTAAGCGGTGTTTAAATGAATCAACGGTGCTGCAGTCTATAACGTCTCGGGGAAGCCCATTCCACAAGTTGACAACTCGATTGAAGAAGAAATTCTTAGATTCGTGGGAGTTAAAAGATTTACCAATAATTTTGCAACCATTTCCCCGCGTGTAATTAGATAGGTCGATAGTGAAGTACTTACTACAGTTCATATTGTCGATGCCTTTGATGATTTTGAACACTTGAATTAAGTCACCTCTTAATCTGCGCTGGGTTAAAGGAAATAGATTTAATTCTCTAAGACGCTCTTCATATGGTTTGTTCTTTAGGCTAGGTATCATTTTGGTAACTCTACGTTGAACTCGTTCTAGCTTGTTTATATCTTTTTGGTAATAAGGGCACCAGGATTGAACGCAGTATTCCAGAAGAGGGCGGACTAAGGAATTGTAAAGGGTTAGGATAACTTCTTTGGATTTATGCTCAAATGACCTGCCTATAAAGCCAATTATTTTGTTTGCCTTCTTAACAACTTCTGAACATTGTTGACTCGGTTTTAGGTTACTCGATATTGTTACTCCCAGATCGGTTTCTCTGTTTACATTCTTAAGCTGAGTGCCATTCATCGAATAGTTTGCTTTCTCATTTAGGTATCCGATATGTAGTACTTTACATTTATCCGCATTGAAACTCATTTGCCAAATTTGGGCCCAACATGACAATTTATCTAGATTGTGTTGCATATCGTCAACTTGTTCTTTTGAGAGTACGCTATTTGCAATTTTTGTATCGTCAGCAAATTTTGAGATTGTACAGGTGAGACCCTCATCTATGTCGTTGATGTAAATTAGAAAGAGAATTGGTCCTAGTACCGATCCCTGGGGTACCCCGCTACTTACATTGGTCCATTTAGATGCCTTACCGTTTATGACTACTCTTTGCTTTCTGCCGCCGAGCCAATTTTCTATCCATTTCAACACACCGTCTTGTATTCCATGCGCTTTTAGTTTTAGCAGTAAACGTTTGTGGGGAACTTTGTCAAAGGCCTTTTGAAAATCAAGGTATATAATATCTACAGCTTTACTCTCATCGTAGAGGTTGAGGATATCGTGGAAGAAGTCTAAGAGGTTTGTTAAACAGGAACGTTTTTTACGAAAGCCGTGTTGAATATCTTTAAGTAAGTTATTTGCCTCTAAGTGATTTACGAGTCTGTCTCTTATGACCGTTTCTAGTATTTTACATACAATTGAGGTTAAGCTAATTGGACGATAGTTACTGGGTAGGGATTTGCTGCCTTTTTTGAATATCGGTGTTACGTTGGCTAGCTTCCACTGATCAGGCATAGTCCCAGACTGCAAGGATTCATTGAATAGCAATGTCAGTGGTTTGGAGAGCTCATCCTTAGCTTCCTTTAGAATTCTAGGCGAGATTGTATCAGGTCCAGGCATTTTATTTACCTTGAGTTTATCTAAACAATTCAATACTTCTCTCTCTGTAACGGTGATATTGCTTAGAACATCTGAATTATCAATCTGAATCGGCGATGGTGTAGGGATATCACTGAGGTCTTCGGTTGTAAAAACTGATGCAAAGAAGGTATTGAGGGCATTACTCATTTGTACTTCGTCTTTGGTGTATTCTCCATTTTCATCGACTAACGGTCCAACAGTTGAAGTAACTACGGTACTTTTTTCTTTCTGATATAACTATATAATTCTTTCGGGTTTGTTTTACTTTGATTCGCAACATGTAACTCCAGGGTCTTTTTACTTTGCTTAATTAACTTTTTGGCTTTGCGTTGTAGCTCTACAAATTTCACCCGTTCTTCGTCATTTTGTGAGGATTTTAATCTATCATTAGCAAAATTTTTAGCAAGCAGACAGTCTGAAATATCTTTATTCCACCATTTGGGCTTATCATTATGGCCTGGACGCCGTATTTTCGATGGTATGCAGTCTTGCACTGCCTTAAGGTAAGTGGTTGTGAAAAACTCCCAAGATGTATTTATGTCGTTATTGTAAGTCAGAAAGCTCTAGTCAGTTTCTTTAAGCTTTGATTTAAGTTTATGAAAATTTGCTTTCTTGAAATTAGGGACTTTCTCAATGCTGCTATTTGATTTGTTACTAGTAAACTTTAAAGTGAAAGTTATCGTACGATGGTCGCTGTTACTGAATTCATCACCAACATTCAAATTCTCTATTAATTCTTCTTTTGTTGCGAGTACAAGGTCAAGCACATTATTACCACGGGTCGTCGGAGATTGTACAAATTGAAAAAGTGAACTCTCTTGCAAGTTAGCATAGAGGTCGTGTCCAGAGTGTGAAGTAAGAATATCGCCCCATTTAGTCACGGGTAAGTTGAAATCGCCAAGAATTACGGTACCTTGTATGTTAGTTATTTCTGCAATTTGTTCATAAATTTCACTGTCAGTTTGCACTCATTGAGCTGGGGGTCTGTATAATAAAGCTAGTGTTATTTTAGTTCCTCGTTTATTATTTAATAGTACGTAAGATATGTCTATATTCGCAATTTGAGGTTTTGACATTAAGACTGGATTAAGACTTAAGATTAAGGAGGTGTGGTGGTGGAGGGGTGAAGGGTGTTAGTGTGGAGGTGGTGGAGGGTGTTAGTGTGGAGGGTGGAGGTGTGGAGGGTGTTAGTGTGGAGGAGGTGTGGTGGTGGAGGTGTGGAAGGTGTTAATGTGGAGGGTGTTAGTGTTGAGGGTGGAGGGTGTTAGTGTGGAGGGTGGTGGTGGAGAGGTGGAGGATGTTAGTGTGGTGGAGGTGTGGAGAGTATTAGTGTGGAGGAGGTGGAGGCTGTTAGTGTGGAGGGTGGTGGTGGAGGGTGTTAGTGTGGAGGAGGTGTGGTTGTGGAGGGTGGTGGTGGAGGTGTGGAAGGTGTTAGTGTGGAGGGTGTTAGTGTGGAGGAGGTGTGGTGGTGGAGGGGTGGAGGGTGTTAGTGTGGAGGGTGTTGGTGGAGGGTGGTGGAGGTGTGGAGGGTGGTGGAGATGTGGAAGGTGTTAGTGTGGAGGAGGTGTGGAGGTGGAGGGGTGGAGGGTGTTAGTGTGGAAGAGGTGTGGAGGGTGTTAGTGTGGAGGAGGTGTGGTGGTGGAGGTGTGGAAGGTGTTAGTGTGGAGGGTTTTAGTGTGGAGGAGGTGTGATGGTGGAGGGTGTTAGTGTAGAGGGTGTTAGTGTGGTGGTGGAGGTGTGGAGGGTTTTAGTGTGGAGGTGTGGTGGTGGAAGGTGTTAGTGTGGAGGGTTTTAGTGTGGAGGAAGTGTGGTGGTGGAGGTGTGGAGGGTGTTAGTGTGGAGGAGGTGTGGTGGTGGAGGTGTGGAAGGTGTTAATGTGGAGGGTGTTAGTGTGGAGGAGATGTGGTGGTGGAGGTGTGGAAGGTGTTAATGTGGAGGGTGTTAGTGTGGAGGAGGTGTGGTGGTGGAGGGTGTTAGTGTGGAGGAGGTGTGGTGGTGGAGGTGTGGAAGGTGTTAATGTGGAGGGTGTTAGTGTGGAGGAGGTGTGGTGGTGGAGGGTGTTAGTGTGGAGGAGGTGTGGTGGTGGAGGTGGGGAAGGTGTTAATGTGGAGGGTGTTAGTTTGGAGGAGGTGTGATGGTGGAGGGTGTTAGTGTGGAGGAGGTGTGGTGGTGGAGTGGTGGAGGGTGTTAGTGTGGAGGGTGGTGGTGTGGAAGGTGTTAATGTGGAGGAGGTGTGATGGTGGAGGGTGTTAGTGTGGAGGAGGTGTGGTAGTAGAGGGGTGGAGGGTGTTAGTGTGGAGGGTGTTAGTGTGGAGGAGGTGTGGTGGTGGAGGGTGTTAGTGTGGAGGGTGGTGGTGGAGGTGTGGAGGGTGTTAGTGTGGAAGAGGTGTGGGGGTGGAGGTGTGGAAGGTGTTAATGTGGAGGGTGGTGGTGGTGGAGGGTGTTAGTGTGGAGGGTGGTGGTGGAGGGGTGGAGGGTGTTAGTGTGGTGGAGGGTGGTGGTGGTGGAGGTGTGGAGGGTATTAGTGTGGAGGAGGTGTGGTGGTGGAGAGTGTTAGTGTGGAGGGTGGTGGTGGAGGGGTGGAGGGTGTTAGTGTGGAGGTGTGGAGGGTGTTGGTGTGGAGGGTTTTAGTGTGGAGGAGGTGTGGGGGTGGAGGGTGTTAGTGTGGAGGGTAGTGGTGGAGGTGTGGAAGGTGTTAGTGTGGAGGGTGTTAGTGTGGAGGAGGTGTGGTAGTGGAGAGGTGGAGGGTGTTAGTGTGGAGGGTGGTGGTGGAGGGTGGTGGTGGAGGGTTGTGGAGGGTGGTGGAGATGTGGAAGGTGTTAGTGTGGAGGGTGTTAGTGTGGAGGGTGTTAGTGTGGAGGAGGTGTGGTAGTGGAGAGGTGGAGGGTGTTAGTGTGGAGGGTGGTGGTGGAGGTGTGGAGGGTGGTGTAGGTGTGGAAGGTGTTAGTGTGGAGGGTGTTAGTGTGGAGGAGGTGTGGTGGTGGAGAGGTGGAGGGTGTTAGTGTGGAGGGTGGTGGTGGAGGTGTGGAGGGTGGTGGTGGAGGTGTGGAGGGTGTTAGTGTGGAGGAGGTGTGGTGGTGGAGGGGTGGAGGGTGTTAGTGTGGAGGGTGGTGGTGGAGGGTTGTGGAGGGTGGTGATGTGGAAGGTGTTAGTGTGGAGGGTGTTAGTGTGGAGGAGGTGTGGTGGTGGAGAGGTGGAGGGTGTTAGTGTGGAGGGTGGTGGTGGAGGTGTGGAGGGTGGTGTAGGTGTGGAAGGTGTTAATGTGGAGACGGTTTTAAGCCTGTCAATTGACCACTTGCGAGTTTCGTTCTATAAGGAAGTTGGAGTTGTAGACATCGATATTTAGCAGAATTACGAGCTAAAATACGGTCGTAGTACATTCATAAATACATAAAACCCAATTCAACATACCATTTATCCATCAGAAACCTACATTATTATTGCATTTCTGTTGAATATCGATGTTCACGGCTCCAACTTCCTTATAGCCTGAAACTCGCAAGTGGTCAATTGCTGGAGGTCCTTTTAAAACTGACAACAAATCATCTAATAGTTGCCAAAATTGAATGAAAAAGACTTGACCGGTACTGAAGGGGTTAAGCTGAATAATATCGTCTAATGTTAGCCAGAATCAAGGGTAAAGAAGGGGTTTATTTAGGGAGCCCACCTCGCTTTTTTTCCTCTTTCTCTCCCTCTCTCTTTGGCTTGTATCCATTCGGTCCCATTCGGTCTACTGTTTTAAGACGTTTACCCCCATCCAGGTGTCAATATTTTCCTGGCGAGCGGTAGCGAGCCAGCATATATATATTTTTGTTTTGACAGCAAGCTAAATTTGTACATTTTTCGATAGAAAAATGTCTCCGGCGAAGCCGGATTTCTCCATACAATGCTGGCTCGCTATCGCTCGCCAGGAAAATCGACACCTGGATAAGGATAAACGTCTTAAAACAGTTGGGTGAATGGGGCCGAATGGATACAAGCCAGGAAAAGAGAGAAAAGAAGAAAAATATTAAACAAATCCGGTGACCCCCCTTAAAACGCATCATAATATTCCACTAACTAACCTGATGTGCGGCCGAGAGTAGGGCAGGGTCCAGAGAGAGAGAGAGAGAGAGAGAGAGAGAGAGATAGAGGGAGAGGAGAGGTAAACCGAGTGAGAGGTGCAAGGATGGAATGAGGAAGTATATGGATGAAGGCAGTGCAGGTTGGGTGGAGGGGCATCGACTGACTGGGGACAGAGGTGCATGGGGGCGTTTTGTTCATGGCTACCCCTTCGGGGATCACGGCGTCAGACAATAGATAGATAGATAAAGAGGCGTCATTGTGCTGAAGGGGTTAAAACGCACCATAATAATTCACTAACTAACCTGATGTGCAGCCGAGAGAAGGGCAGGGTCCAGAGAGAGGGCCGGGAGGGAATGCAGACGATCGTAAGGGCTCGGTGGGTGCAGACGAAGGGGGGACACGTAGGAGGACACCCGACAGGCTTCCAAGGGCACGCCGACCCCCACGCCGCCCCCGCTGAGGACGCCCGTGCTGGCCATAATGCTCATAGGGGAGGGGGCGGCGGAGGACGGCGAGAGTAACATCCCAGCTGTTGGGGGAAAGACTGCGCTGATTATGGTATAGCTCCATTATTATACTCAGTCCCATCTTAACCCCTACTGTACCAGAGGGTATCATTATGTTTATTACACCAACCAACTTCACATCTAAACTCATTTAATGAAATCAACAAATACATGTGGCACTCCCAGGACTCGAATCCAGGATACTCACATCGACATTCCGTGCACTATGCATTACGCTATCAAGACAGTAAAGAAATATGGACAAGCCTATGATTTATTATGTAGTTTCGAATCCTCTAGTACCAAGCAGTGTGGCCAAAATGGCTTCAGAGGCAAGATAGATCAACCTCCCACCTCAAAAGTTGGTGAAACACCTTGTAGAGGCTTGCAACCAAGCTGAGAAGTGTTGCCAACTCTTCAGAGCAGTGCTGACAAGTCATGTTAGCAGCTACTGCTCGATACTGCCAGTAAAGCCGGTATCACACGAGAGCTTTTATAGTCAACATTCGATGATCAACATTTTTCTGGCAACATTTCTGGAATTTTTGCACTGGTATCGGAAACTAGACTGATAGTAGATGAATTTAGGTGACAGCAAACTATTAAATGTAGACCTCATAAGCTGCCAGACCAGTGTTGAAGATAAATGTTGAGTGAAAAAGCGCTCGAGTGATACCGGCTTAACAAGGACCGCATATTACTGACGGCTGTCGTCCGTCGCTGGTACTGGCGAGTGATTTTTTTTTACTGGCCGTCGCTGGTATAATACGGGTTAAGGGAGGATATTAATTTTCTCCCTAGACCTCCATCAAGCTATTAACAAAATAAAAATAGAATGGGTCCGAATGGATATAAGTCAGAGAAAGAGAGAAAAGGAGAGAAAAAAAAGCAGGTCTCCCCCTCTTAATTCACCTTATTCTTCTTTCCTACTCTGCTCAACATCCCCCCCCCCCTTGATTACCCCCAGAGACGTCTGTGGGGAGAGTTGGGGGAGACATTACAGTATCCTCTATTTCTCTCTCTCTCTCTCTCTCTCTTTTGTTGGAGTAATATTATTGTATCCTCTATTTGTTCTCTCTCTCTCTCTCTCTCTCTCTCTCTCTCTCTCTCTCTCTCTCTCTCTCTCTCTCTCTCTCTCTCTCATATACTTAAAGAAATATTACTTAAAAAAATTAGAACATTATAGAACTATTATTTAAAAACATAGTTAGGCCCCATCTTGAATATGACGTGTAATTTTGGTCTCCTTATCTGAACAAGGACATTAAGAAACTCGAGGCAGTACAGCGTAGAGCGACAAAGTTGATACTGCCACTGAGAGATTAACCCTTTGAGTACCAGCGACGTGTGTTATCTTGTATTCTAGCTGTATTCAGACGATACTATGCAGCTTAGGAAGGATCTGTGGTAGTCAAAAGGGTTGGTTGAGATAGTTTGAAGCCTTATTATTGCTAGAGATCCTTCCTAAGCTGAATAAAATCGTCTAATAGTTTGCCACAATAGAACGAAAAGGACGTCACCGGTACTGTAGGGGTTAAGGGAAGATTTCCACTTGAAGATTATTTTTTCTGGACCCCTTTCTCTCTCATGTTTAACCCCATTGCTTTTTAGATTTTAAGACGCACGCCCCCTCTAGTTTGGTGATTTTAAGAACTTTCGCCCCATTTCTGTCAAGTTTAAGACCTTTCGTGCCATTTACGTGTCGATTTTTGCCTGGCGAGCGATAGCGAGCTTGTAATTTAAGAGCGGCCAGGACATTTTTCTACCGAAAAATGTACACATTTATCTTGAATGGGGGTCTACGTGGTGACATTTTAAGCTTGATGGGTGTCTAGGGAAAACACGAAATACCTCCCCTTAATCCTATCATGAAAGATTAAAGAAAGCAAATTTGTGTTCACTTAAGAAAAGAAGATTGTTGCGAGGTGAGTTAATTGAGCGTTTCAAGCTGTTTAACCCCTTCTGTACCGACGACGTATTTGTCACTGTATGCTGGCTACTATTTGACGATAGTAGGCCATTTGTAAAGGGCCTCCAGCAATTAACAGGCTTCTAACTACCTCACTTAAGGGGAGGTATTTAGTTTGTTCCCTAGACAAGCTTAAAATTACAACCCCTTGAGTCCCTTTCAAGATAAATTTGTACATTTTTCGGTAGAAAAATGTCCCGGCCAAAGGCCGGTTCCTCTTAAATTACAGGCTCGCTCTCGCTCGCCAGGATAAAATCGACACCTGAATTGCACGAAAGGTCTTAATATGGGGTGAAAGTTCTTAAAATCGCTAAACTAATGGGGCAAACGTTTTATAATATCAAAAGCAATGGGGCTAAACATGAGGGAGAAAGGGGTCAAGAAAAAAATCCCTCAAGTGGAGATCTCCCTTAACCCTGTTGACTACCACAGAGCCTTCTTAAACTGCACAAAATCGTCTAAATATAGCCTAGGTAGCTTTGTATCTATGTAACTCTCTCTCACACTCTCTCTCATGTTTAGCCTCAATATGAATGCAACACGCAACCATGGCTGGAAATTAGAATTGAAAAGGTTCAGCACTAGTATTTGTGGAAACCTTTTCACATAAAAGATCTGTTCTACCTGGAACAAACTTCCCTCCGAAGTTATAAATAGTTCTTCAGTTCAAGAAGAGAGTAGATAGTATTTTGCACACTGTAATGAGTGTAGTGCACTAAACAGTCTCTCTCCTTCCACTTCCAGTATCTCCTCAGAATGGACAACAAGGCCTTCGAGATACTAACTATTCCTTGTAACTATCTCTCTTTCTCTCTCTCTCTCTCTCTCTCTCTAGCGCGCACTCTCTCTCTCTCTCTCTCTAGCGCGCACTTTCTCTCTCTTCTTTTCTATCCTTTCCTTCAACTTTCCTTTTCTATCGGATATGCCATCTCTACTAGAATTAAGTCCTGACCACCTCGTTTGGATCGTAAGGTCTGTGTGGCCAGCGTATCTATGTAAATCTATGTAAATCTCTCTCCACCACCACCAGCACCACCACCTCCTCCCTTCATTTATTTCTCTCCCGACATTCAAGGATTCAAAATTATGCAAATGTCCGGGTTCTGAAAATCTGCTAATCGGATAAATGGGTAATCCAATTGTGCCCCGGCGCGGAGACAATGACATTATCCGGTGTACAGGCAGGCGGACCCGCTGGAAAAACCCGGTTAAAGGGAGACAGACCGTTTTTCTGGACCCCCTTCTCCCTAATGTTTAGCCCCACTAGTTTTGAGATTTTAAGACGTTGGTTCCATTAGTTTGGGGATTTTATGACCTTTCATAAAATATTAGGACTCTTCGTGCCATTTAGGTGTCGATTTTTTCCTGGCGAGCGATAGCGAGCCTGTAATTTTAGGAGGAATCGGCCTTTGGCTGGGACATTTTTCTACCGAAAAATGTACAAATCTGTCTTGAAGGGGGGTCTAGGGGGTGTTTTTCTAACCTTGATGGAGGTCTAGGGAGGAAACTAAAACAAATATATGAATAAATGAATTAATAGACCAAACAAACGGCCACTGTCCCCTTAATCGCATTGGGGTGATTGTGAAGGGGGGGGGGGAGGGGGGATTTGGGTTGAAGTGATTTATCGGTCATTTATTTAGGGAGCTTGTTTGGCACGGGAGAGAATGGCGATGATTCTGTGTTTTTTTTTTTTTTTTTTTTTTTACTCAAAGGGGGGTTACCGGCTTTTTTTTGGGTTTATCTTTCTCTCCTTTTCTCTCTGGCTTGTATCCATTCGGCCCCATTCAGCCTACTGTTTTAAGACGTTTATCCCCATCCAGGTGTCGTTTTCTTCCTGGCGAGCGATAGCGAGCCATCATTGTATGGAGAAACCCGGCTTCACCGGAGACATTTTTCTATCGAAAAATGTACAAATATAGCTTACTGTCAAAACAAAAATATATATATGCTGGCTCGCTACCGCTCGCCAGGAAAATATTAACACCTGGATGGGGGTAAACGTCTTAAAACAGTAGGCTGAATGGGGGAAGCCGAAGCCGAAGAGAGAGGGAGAGAAAGAGAAAAAAAGCGAGGTGGGCTCCCTTAATTGCGTCACGGTCGTTTTTTACGGGAAAGTCGCTGGATTTGTTTATAGCACTTCTGCCGTTTTTTTTTTTTTTTTTTTTTGTACAGAATATTGCAATTTTATTGGAAGGCAAAATAAAAAAATTGGAATGTTGCAATTGTTGATTATATTGCAATGTAAGAAAATTGCTTACCTAATTAAGGGGAGACTGACCGTTTGTTTGGTCTATTAATTAATTTATTCATTGATTTTTTTAGTGTCCTCCCTAGACCTCCATCAAGCTTAGAAAAACACCCCGTAGACCCCCCTTCAAGATAAATTTGTACATTTTTCGGTAGAAAAATGTCCCGGCCAAAGGCCGGTTCCTCTTAAAATTGCAGGCTCGCTTTCGCTCGCCGGGAAATAATGGACACCTAAATGGCAGGAAAGGTCTTAAAATTGACAACGAAATGGGGCGAAAGGTGTTAAAATCGCCAAACTAATTGGCCGAACGTCTTATAATCTCAAAACTTGTGGGGCTAAACATTAGGGAGAAGGGGGTCCAGAAAAAACGGTCTTCCTCCCCTTAAGAAGAAGCTGTGGTTGTTAAAAGGGTTGGTTGAGATGTTTTTTTTTTTTTTTTTTTTCTATATTCCAACTACTCCCTCTCGGGCCCTATTATTGCTAAAGGTCCTTCCTAAGCTGAACAAAATCGTATAATGATTGCCAGAATATAATTACTATGATGTCAAAGGTACTGAAAGGGTTAAGGGGGTAGTGCTTCATTTTTGGCCTATTTAATAAATTATGTATATATATATTTTGTTGTTTTCTCTCTAGACTTCCATCAAGCTTAACATTACACCCACTAGACCCCCTTTCAAGATAAATTTGTACATTATTCGGTAGAAAAATTTCCCGGCCGAATGCTGGTTCCTCTTAAAGTACAGGCTTGCTATCGCTCGCCAGGAAATAATCGACACCTAAATGGCACGAAAGGTCTTAAAATGGACAGAAATGGGGCGAACATTCTTAAAATCGCCAAACTAATGTGGCAAACGTCTTAAAGTCTAAAAAAAAACAATGGGGCTAAACATGAGGGAGAAAGGGTTTCAGAAAGAACAAATATTTCGTGTGGAAATCTCCCCATGAACCAATCTACATTCTATAAGGAAGTTGGAGCTGTAGACATCGATAATTAGCAGAATCACCAGCTAAAATACGGTTGTAGTACATTTATAAATACATAAAACCCAATTTCAACATTTATAAATACATAAAACCCAATTTCAACATTTATAAATACATAAAACCCAATTTCGACATTTATAAATACATAAAACCCAATTCGACATTTATAAATACATAAAACCCAATTCGACATTTATAAATACATAAAACCCAATTCGACATTTATAAATACATAAAAACC
>CM064505.1:2979618-3070460 GCA_032716605.1 Paralithodes platypus | reverse complement strand
GGCACGAAAGGTCTTAAAATTGGACAGGAAATGGGTCGAAGGTTCTTAAAATCATCAAAATAATGGGGCGCGAACGTCTTAAAATTAGAAACCACAATGGGGCCTAAACATTGTGCGGGGGAAAGGAAGTCAAGAAATAATCCCTCAAGGGGCCATCTCCCCTTAAATAACTTGGAATGTTATTAATAGTTAAGAGTGGCATGAAGAACACACTTTAAGGACGATAACAACTCACACCACCCTGCATTGAACTGGTTACGTATAATGAAGACAGTAAGAGTGTGAGACAGGAAAGAGGTGAAGTAACATACACGACATTAACAGATAAACAGACCAGAACAAAGGAAAGTAGACAATAGCTTAAGGGGAGATATCCACTTGAGGGACTTTTTTCTTGACTCCTTTCTCCCTCATGTCTAGCCCCATTGCTTTTGGGATTTTAAGACGTTTGCCCAATTTGTTTGGTGATTTTTAAGAATTTTCGCCCCATTCTGTCAATTTTAAGACCTTTCGTGCCATTTAGGTGTCGATTTTATCCTGGCGAGCGATAGGGAGCCTGTAATTTAAGAGTAATCGGCCTTCGGCCGGGAAATGTTTCTACCGAAAAATGTACAAATTTATCTTGAAAGGGGGTAAAGGGGGTAAAGGGGGTGACATTTTAAGATTGCTGGAGGAGTAGGAAACAAACTACAAACCTCCCCTTAAACCGAACAAGATAGTTAGGCAAGGAAGGATATTTTAGGACACACATGTGGATAATGAGGGGGCACAACGTAACGAAAAGAGAAAGTGGGACAAGGAAATAAACACGGAATACTTAAGGCCCAAGCAGATTGAGTCAGAAAGAATACATAGCGAGGGGGAGACTCCAAAGTGTAGAATTTGGGGGCCAAGTACAGGATAATTACTGTCGCGTGCCGCCCAGGGAGACAATTCCGAGGGGGACTCATCCTTACCTGAGATTACAAGGTTCCGAGTCCCTGGGGAGTGGATTATCTGTGAGTGATGGGTCGGTCGGTGGTGCTCGGGGCTAGGCAGGGCTTCCACTTTGGGCGCGCACTTAGAGGGGGTTTATGAGGTTTTCTTTCGTTGCGTTTTTTGTTTACGCTTGTGTGGGGTGACCGTTTCGTTTTCCGTGTTCTATTTGCGTATGTTGCGATTGTTTGATCGTGTTGCGTGTGTGATTGTCTAACTCTAACTCACTCTCACACACGCTCTCTCTCACTCACATACACACACACGCTCTCTCCTTGTATCATATTCCCCTCTGACCACCTCTCTATTATATTCTCTCCTTCAGTCTCTCTTCTTACCCACACATTTTCTCCTTTCCTCCTCCTCCTCCCATGCTCTTACACCTCTTCCCCCCCTATCCCTCACCTCCCCTCCCCTCTTTCTCTCTCCCCCTCCCTCGCCCCCTCTCAGTTTACTCTGGTTTACACACCTACCCCTTATAATTCCTGTGTTTTGCCATCCTTAATTCGGGAACTTTATGGCCCTCCTCCTCTGCTCTTAGGTTTCAGTCTTCCTTAGGCTCTCGTTTCTTATTAAATCTCGGGGTTCCTGCTCTGTCTTTAGCTTGGTGTCATTTGTAGAGTTTATTTTTGTTACCCTTTCATTGAGTTTCAAATATTTCGTTCTCACTTTGTCGTTATTTTCGATTATATTTTACCTTTCATATTGTTTATTCACTATAGGGTTCCTGTGCAGTCTTTATCTTTTGAGTTATTCTACATCCTATTTTACTCTTTCATTGTTTATTAAATACCTTGTTTACCTTGTGTAACATTTCATCGAAGATATCATTTAGCAAGTATGGTTTCCCTCCGAGTATTTTTTACTTTGATTTTTACCCCCCCCCCGTTTCCGTCAATTAGATTATTATATCTACCCCCCCCCCCCTCCCCCCCTCGAGGCTCCTAACTTTTACCACCTCCTTCCCCTTAACCTCCCCCTCCACCCCCACCACCCCTACACACACACACACACACACACACTCGTCAACCTCTCCTTTTTCCTCCAGGCCCTATCCCCCTCCGTCCCCTCCCCCCGAGTCACTAAACCTTTTACCCCCCTCCTTAACCCCGTCAAAGTCTCTCCTCTTTCCTCTAGACCCTATCCTCCCCTCCCAACCCCTTTTCTGTTTCCTCTAGGCCCTATATCCCCCTTGATCCCCGCTCGAATCTCCTACCGTTTACCACATACGCCCACCCCGTGGGGTAGGCACACTTTCCGTGCCAATGTATTTATTCGAGTGTAAAGCCAGGCTAATGATACCAGTGGCACCAATATGGAAGAAGTTGGGCGATTCCAGGTAATCTAGGGTCACCAGAACCCCTCCCCCCCCCCTCTCTCTCTCCCCTCCATACACCTTGCTATTACCCCCACCCGGCCCCCTCATCAGCTGATCGTGTGTCATCATTAGTCCTGATATGTGACAGTATTACCTTGCCCGTCGCTGCATAGAGTGTAATACTCCCCCCCCAGGTTAGCTACGGGAGACGCGGGAGGAGGAAAGGCGGTGATTCGGGTCCTTTGCGGTGGCTTAAGGGGGCCCACCTCGCTTTTTTTTCTGTCTCTCCTTTTCTCTCCTTCCCTGGCTTGTATCTATTCGGCCCCATTCAGCCAACTGTTTTAAGACGTTTATCCCCATCCAGGTGTCGATTTCTTCCTGGCGAGCGATAGCGAGCCAGCATTGTATGGAGAAATCCGACTTCGCCGGAGAAATTTTTCTATCGAAACATTTACAAATTTAGCTTGCTGTCAAAACAAAAATATTTATATGCTGGCTCGCTACCGCTCGCCAGGAAAATATTGACACCTGGATGGGGGTAAACGTCTTAAAACAGTAGGCTGAATGGGGCCGAATGGATACAAGCCAACGAGAGAGGGAGAAAAAGAACAAAAAAGCGAGGTGGGCTCCCTTAATATAATTGAAATCATAGTGGAATGGACTCTTATTTGGGGGGAAGCTTGGGGGTGGGGGTGGGGGGGAGGGGGGGGTAGTTATTGGTAGCGCCGGGGGTACGCTTTCGGAGGTTAACCCTTCTAGTGACCTCCAGGATGGCAAACCGGGGTATTTTTGTTTTAGGACTTGAATGAATATGCGGTGGACTAGAAGTGAATTAAGGGGGTGACCTGTTTTTGTTCTGTCCTTTTCTATCTTTCTCTGGCTTGTATCCATTTGGCCCCATTCAGCCTACTGTTTTAAGACGTTTATCCCCATCCAGGTGTCAATTTTTTACTGGTGAGCGGTAGCGAGCCAGCATATTTTTTATTTTTGTTTGACAGCAGGCTAAATTTGTACATTTTTCGATAGAAAAATTTCTCCGGCGAAGCCTGATTTATTCATATAATGCTGGCTCGCTATCGCTCGCCAGGAAGAAATCGACACCTGGATGGGGATAAACGTTTTAAAAGAGTTGGCTGAATGGGGCCGAATGGATACAAGCCAGAGAAAGAGAGAAAAGGAGAGAAATAACAAAAAGCAGCTCAGCCCCCTTAACTTTGGACCAGAATAAACATAAGCACATAAGAAAATGGGAATCTGCAGAAAGCCGATTGGCCCACACAAGGCAGATCCCTCTCACACCCAACCCTAGCTATAAGGCCTACTTATATGTCCAACTCAGTAACTAAATGAGGACCGACCTCTCCAAAACGGTCAGAGGTCAACGTAAGAAAAGAAAATGGGGGTGTGCAGAGCGTCGATTGTCCACACCCGGCAGATCCCCCTCACACCCAACCCATCTCGTCCATAAGCCTGTATAATTGTTTCTTAAAGCTCTCTATCGTTTTTGATACCACATGGCACTTGGTACCTTATTCCACCTATCTACAACTCTGCTAACCTGTTAGCCGGAGGGAGCGGAGGGTGGGGAGAGAGCCTCCTATTTTGCTGTTCTATTTTTCTACTATAAACTGTCCCTATCTAGTAGTATTAAGGCCGGACCACCTAGTAGGGACCGCAAGGTCTGTGTGGTCTGAGTATCTGTGTAACTCTGTGTAACTAACTCTCTCACCATATCCACACCGCACACGATTATAATATAGTCTTCTAAACTGTCAAAACGCGTCATAATCCTCTCAAAGGGTTAATTATGATAGATTGTATCCATTTCATACCTAGTGGTATGTCCTAAACTGCAGAAAATGTTCTAATAATAGCCAGAACATAATGAAAGATTGCATCATCGTATCATGAAAGAGTTTGGTACTGTACGTCACAAATATCTCACCTTATATCAGCATATTTCCTCTCGATTCTCCTCCCAGATCGTCTGCTATTCGTCAAACGCCACTTCTAGACTCTTTCCGCACTTCCGGCACTCGAATATCGCGCACACAAAGCAAAAATAACTACGGGAAGAGCGACGCGTCTTTACATAGTGTCTCCGTCTCAGGGAATCAAACGAGAGCCTATAGTCCTTGACTTGGACACTTGCATACGATAGCAGAAACACGCGGCTTAAACATCGACTAAACTATTAAACCGCTAAGTCAACATCAGTATCTTGATTTGTGATAGTGAAAATAATTATGACGATCCCCTAGAGTTAAATAGGGAAGGTGATTTCATTTGCCTGTCTGGGTGCCCAGCCAAGACGGCCAAATGTCGCACGTTTCCCGCCAAAACCACCAAATGTCTCCCGTTTTCTGTGAATATGACATTGTATCACTTGGCTTAATTATTTTGAATAAACGATTCTATTATCTTTCATAATCACACAATTGCTCATGTTAATTACACAAAATACATTGTGCCGTTTATGTGTACATTTTTTTTTTTTTTGGCCAGCGATAAAGTGAGCCTGCAATTTAGGAGGAATCAGCATTCGGCCGGGGCAATTTTCTACCGATAAAGGTAAAAATTAAACTACTTTTTATCATTATTATTATTATATTATATATATATATATATAAAACATTCTGTTTTTGTTTTTAGCTTGATAGAGGTCTAGGGAGCAAACTTACCCCTGCCCCCTCCCCCCATTAAGGAGAAGAGACGACTATAATTAAGACAAAATTAGCGAGAAAATAGCCTAAAAGTGGAATGGTTGTGGATACGCAGAGGGGAGCAAAGGAAAGCTAATTGTTGTAAAGGAGAGAAAGACAGAAACGACAAAGTGTTGTAGTAGAGGAAACGACGATAAAGAAACATACAAGAGATAATATACTGTATATATATATATATATATATATATATATATATATATATATATATATATATAATGCAGGTGAGGGAGAGAAGGCCTAGACAAACCAATAAATACAGTCTATATATAAGGAGGCCCACAAGAACAAATGAATATATATAATTAAGTGAAGGGTGAAGGGGTGGATATAACATTGGAAAGCATAGTTAGATAGACGAGTGAAGGATGCATGAATGAACAGTTGAACACCCTAACCTAAACCAATATACTTTAATGAACGTGCAGCGGTACAAGATTATATACAAAGAAATAATTGAATGAAAAAAAGATGTAAACCAGTAAAAGAGAACACAGATAAACGAGTGAAGAAATTATATCGAAATGAATAATTGAGTGAACAGGAAAGGAGAGGAAACAGCAGAAAAGAACAAGATAGAGAGAAGAGCCCTTTAACAAGATATAATAAACAGCTGTAACAAAGGAGAACGCTAATAAGACAGAGGGAGAGAGAGAGAGAGGTATGTGTGATTTACGAACAAGGGACAATAACAAACAGTCAAAGGGTAAAGATAACTCAATAAATAATAATAATAATAATAATAGCTATAATAGAACAGAAAGATAATAAGACTAGCTATAATAAATTAAGGATGGCGAGAGAGAGGAACCTGGTAGCGAGAATGAAGGTTTGTGAAAATTACCAGCAAGATCTGAGGGTGAGGGCTGGTCCTGTCCAGAGTGAGGTTTGACAGCCTCTACCCAACCTTAGCCCTTTCTGTCTGTCTCTTCTCCTACTTCGGTGGCCGGATGCTAAGATTCATTGTAAAATTCACCTACTAGACGAGACAGAGAAAGGGGCGAGGGAACGCAAAAGTGGTCCCGAACCCTAAGAATTGGAACTTTAAATGTTGTTTCTGTTCGGGCTCTGTCTCGAGTCGGCCACCCCCAGCTATGGGATGTGTGCCTGAGTATATACATACATACATACCAGCAAGATATAATACAATAGTGAGAGGGTAGAGAAGACCAAAGAAATAATATAACTAACTACAATACAGAAGGAAGACAATAAAACTACCTCTACAAAAGGGTAAGAGATAATAAAACTACCTATAAAAAAGAAAACAATATCTAAACTAGCTACAATAGAGGAGAAACAGATAATAATAGAGATAATACAATAGAAAATATAATGGAGTGAAAGATAGATAGATAGATAGATGGAGAGAGTGAGAGAGAGAGAGAGAGAGAGAGTGAGTGAGAGGAGCCCAATAGCCAAGAATGAAAGGGTTGTGTGAATTACCATACTCGGGGAAGACAGATTGTGACGCGCCGGGTAGTGATGAAGACACACCGGGCACCATGCGTCATGAGGGGGGCGGGGACTGTCATGCACCCGGTTCTCTCTCTATATGTATGTATATATGTATGTATGTATGTATCTGTGTATCCATCTATCTATATATCTATTTATCGAGAGAGAGAGAGAGAGAGAGAGAGAGAGAGAGAGAGAGAGAGAACCTGCCCATCGCCTCTTATGACTACCTGTATTTAGCTTTCAGTGCCCCTGGTCACTCAAACACATCACCAGTATTATCTCCCCTCAGTCCCTTACCCCTTCCCCCCCCCCCCCCCCCCCCCCCCCCTCCCCCCCAAGCCCACGAACACCCCGGTATTCCAGCCTTCACCAGCCACTGTCTGTCAAGGGGTCATGCACGGGTATAAACACCTCATATATACCCCTCCGTCATTCTAACCACACCCATTACTTCATATCACTCAACTCAGCCCGTGATGATCCGTGTTATATTCTGCCCTATCTTCAGTGATGTGGGGGAAGGAAGGGATACATAGGGCCTTGGTTAGGCAGAACACAACAGAGGAGGTATGAACATAAGGTGAAATATAAATATACACCTAACTCAAGAAGGTAGATAACATAGGGTAAACAGAGAGAGTAATGTAACACTGAGATGAGACGCCTGCACCACCATGTACTGCTACTGGTGGTAGGTGTGTCTGTCAGGAGGTCACGAGTATACACCATATACACCATATACCCCCTCCGTCACTCTAACCACAACCACACAATTACTGGGGTAGGTGTGTCTGTCAGGAGGTCAGGCGGCACGATAACACCATATACACCATATACCCCCTCCGTCACTCTAACCACACCAATTACTTCATATCAATCAACTCTGCCTTCTATGACCCGTGTTATATTATGCCCTATCTTCGATGATGTGGGGGAAGGGAGGGACACCCAGGCCTTGGTTATACACAAACAATAGAGGAGATGGGAGATCATAATACAAGTGAAGTAAAAAAGATGAGAGATAATTTGAATCTAGAAGGTGGATAACATACTGTAGGTGAACTAGAAGAGTAGAAGCGCACTCAGGAGAGTGCGTATCTTCGCCTACGCTGGCGGAGGTATGCGCTCTACCGATCGCCTCCTATATGAAATAATTTCTTCCTTGGTACATCTATCTTTCCACCAAATTTTGTGAAAATCGGTTTCTAACCTTTTGGGATATCTTGTTTACAGACAAACAGAAGCAAAAACATAAACTCTTCTAACTTCGTTGGCGGGTGTAACATGGGAGAACGGGTAGTTGAGTAATGTCAACATGAGATAGGACCACACACCACCATGCACTTGTGGTGGTGGTGGTGGTGATGGTGTGTCTGTCAGGAGGTCATGCAAGGTTATATATACACATTATATACCCCTCCGTCACTCTAACCACCGGTATTACACCAAATCACTCACCCAAGAACCTTATAAGATACCCCATGCCATATTCTCCCTCATCCTCAATATCACTATAACTTCCCATCGCCTCTTATTATTTTACAAAATCGATTTAATTGAACAATCTCGGTATCATCACAATCATCACTGCTATTATGTACAGTTTGTCCGAAGCTAGTTTCCTCTAGTGCCTCCTTACGGCATCATCGGGTTACCACTCCTCAGGTATTTCCTGCCATACTTTGAGTTGCTTAATCGAAAATAGTTTAGGTTAGGCTAGAGATAAATCGGGTAAATAGAGACCAGATTGGACATGTTAGGCCGTTAGACTAAGACAGGTTAGGCTAGGACTGGGTAGGTCAAGGGGAGATTTCCACTTGAGGGAGTTTTTTCTTGACTCCTTTCTCCCTCATGTTTAGCCCCATTGCTTTTCTAATTTTAAAACGTTCGCCCCATTATTTTGATGATTTTAAGAACTTTCAACCAATTTCTGTCAATTTTAAGACCTTTCGTGCAATTTAGGTGTCGATTTTATCCTGGCGAGCGATAGCGAGCCTGTAATTTAAGAGGAACCGGCTTTCAGCCGGGACATTTTTCTACCGAAAAATGTACAAATTTATCTTGAAAGGGGCTCAAGGGGGTGTAATCTTAAGCTTTATGGATATCCAGAGACCAAACTAAAAACCTCCCCTTAAAACAGGTTAGGTTGGGTTGGATTAAGTTGCAGTAGTTTAGGTAGGTTTGGCTTGGGTAAGGTGCGAATTGAGTTAGGATAAGGTCAGTATAATGAGTCTAGGTTAGGTGAATACAAGCAAACTAGAAATAGCCATTCCAGAATCCTAAATATACAGTATATATATATTATCTATCCGTGTTTGTGATTCAGCCATTATATGAGAGTCGAGGTGTAATGATAGGAGTGGAGAGACGCAGAGGGGTCAATTAATGGGCTACTATTCTGTTTACACACACACACACACACACACACACACACACACACACACATACATAGGGGGTGTTTGTTTAAGGGGAGATATCCACTTGAGGGATTTTTTTCTTGACTCCTTTCTCCCTCATGTTTAGCCTCATTGTTTTTGAGATTTTAAGACGTTCGCCCCATTAGTTTGGCGATTTTAAGAACCCTCGCCCCATTTCTGTCAATTTTAAGACCATTCGTGCCATTTAGGTGTCGATTTTTTCCTGGCGAGCGATAGCGAGCCTGTAATTTAAGGGGAATCGGCCTTCAGCCGGGACATTTTTCTACCGAAAAATTTACAAATTTATCTTGAAAGGGGGTCTAGGGTGAGTAATTTTAAGTGTGATGGAAGTCTAGGGAATCAACTAAAAACCTCCCCTTAAGCTTGATGGAGGTATAATGAGGAAACTCAAAAATAAATAAATACATGGATAAGTAGCCCCCCGCAAACCAAGAACTAGCCCCATAAATTGGAAACGCCAGAGCAAACCCAGACGTCCAAAACATGCCGGGCGATAAATAGACCGTGCGCTTTTGATTCGAGTCATTACCGTGGGAGTCCGAGGATAATAAGAGGAACCGGGAGACACGGGGAGGAGGAGTAATGGGAGGAACGAATCATGGCTGTACCGTTTATTTCACACACAAGTCTGGTCGTCCACACTTTTGATTCGCATTAAGAGGGGGTGACCTGCTTTTTGTTATTTTCTCCCTTTTCTCTCTTTTCTGGTTTGTATCCATATATCGGCTCCATTCAGTCAACTATTTTTAGACGTTTAATCCCCATCTAAGTCTCGATTTCTTCCTGGCGAAGGATAGTCGAGCCAGCATTATAATGAAGCATCCGCTTCCGCCGGATCTTTTCTATCGAAAAATGTACAAATTTAGCCTGCGGTCAAACAAAAAATCACAAATATGCTGGCTTCCTAACCGCTCACCCATAAAAAATTTACCCCTGGATGGAGATATACGTCTTAAAACAGTAGGCTGAATGGGGCCAAATGGATACAAGCCAGAGAAAGATAGAAAAGGACAGAACAAAAACAGGTCACCCCCCTTAAAGGGGAAGTTAAGGACGGACATAAAATATATAAGAGAATATAAAGCCTTTGAAGTGTAAAAGGCAATGTGTGAAGTGTTTTGTGAGAAACCTTTGAAGTGTAAAAGGCAATGTGTGAAGTGTTTTGTGAGAAACCTTTGAAGTGTAAAAGGCAATGTGTGAAGTGTTTTGTGAGGAACCTTTGAAGTGTAAAAGGCAATGTGTGAAGTGTTTTGTGAGGAACCTTTGAAGTGTAAAAGGCAATGTGTGAAGTGTTTTGTGAGGAACCTTTGAAGTGTAAAAGGCAATGTGTGAAGTGTTTTGTGAGGGAACCTTTGAAGTGTAAAAGGCAATGTGTGAAGTGTTTTGTGAGGAACCTTTGAAGTGTAAAAGGCAATGTGTGAAGTGTTTTGTGAGGAACCTTTGAAGTGTAAAAGGCAATGTGTGAAGTGCTTTGTGAGGAACCTTTGAAGTGTAAAAGGCAATGTGTGAAGTGTTTTGTGAGGAACCTTTGAAGTGTAAAAGGCAATGTGTGAAGTGTTTTGTGAGGAACCTTTGAAGTGTAAAAGGCAATGTGTGAAGTGTTTTGTGAGGAACCTTTGAAGTGTAAAAGGTAATGAGTGAAGTGTTTTGTGAGGAACCTTTGAAGTGTAATAGGCAATGTGTGAAGTGTTTTGTGAGGAACCTTTGAAGTGTCACGGCAATTGGTTTGTGAAGTGTTTTGTGAGGCACCTTTGAAGTGTAGAAGGCAATGTGATTAAGATGGTTTTGTGAGGAACCTTTGAAGTGTAAAAGGCAATGTGTGAAGTGATTTGTGAGGAACCTTTGAAGTGTAAAAGGCAATGTGTGAAGTGTTTTGTGAGGAACCTTTGAAGTGTAAAAGGCAATGTGTGAAGTGTTTTGTGAGGAACCTTTGAAGTGTAAAAGGCAATGTGTGAAGTGTTTTGTGAGGAACCTTTGAAGTGTAAAAGGCAATGTGTGAAGTGTTTTGTGAGGAACCTTTGAAGTGTAAAAGGCAATGTGTGAAATGTTTTGTGAGGAAGTGCAGTAAGAATCAAACTGGCGGTGGAAATGAGTTACTTAAGGGGGGTGACCTGCTTTTGTCTCTCCTTTTCTCTCTTTCTCTGGGTTGTATCCATTCTGCCCCATTCAGCCTACTGTTTTAAGACGTTTATCCCCACCCAGGTGTCAATTTCTTCCTGGCAAGCGATAGCGAGCCAGCATTGTATGGACAAATCCGGCTTCGCCGGAGAATTTTTTCTATCGAAAAATGTACAAATTTAGCATGCTGTCAAAAAATTTGTTTATAAATATGCTGGCTCGCTACTACTCGCCAGGATAAAATTTAGCACTTGGATGGGGGTAAACGTCTTAAAACAGTAGGCTGAGTCGGGGCAAATAAATACAAACCCAGAGGGAGAGGGAGAGAGAGAAAACAAACGAGGTGGGCTCCCTTAAAGAAAGGAATTATATGCGATAAAGTCTTGTGTGGAAAATTAAATGCCAAAGAAAATTATATATGTGCGAATAATTACTTGTGGAAATTAAAAACCGACGGTAATTATGTATGTGTGTGCAAATGATTATGTGTAGGTGCAAATTACTTACATGTGTACGTTACTTAGTGAGCGGAATTAGACTTGGTGGTATAATAATAATAATAATGATAATAATAATAATAATAATAATAATGACAATAATAATAATAATAATGACAATAATAATAATTTTAATAATAATAATAATAATAATAATAATAATATTAATAATGGCTAATGCGTGTAAGTTCTGTATATGGTGTCCTGGGTTCGAATCCCCGGAGGATCATACGCTTTAATTAATATCATTGGGAGTTATTGGAGTTAAGAACGATGTCATTAAAGTGGCCCACCTCGCTTTTTTTCTTTTCTTTTTCTCCCTCTCTCTTTGGCTTGTATCCATCGGATAGCAAAGCAGAAAAGTTGAGAGATATTATATACTACTGATGCTTATCCCTTTCACGCATATGACGCGATTTTGAGCCTATTAGGGATACTTTAAAGCCTTTGTTACCATCAGGGGTATTTAGAAACCTTTAGTTTAGTTACTTCAACCTCTGCAGTTGTCTTTGAGTTAGCTGTGGGCAGAAAACTAATTTTGGAGAAGTAATTATAAGAGTGAGAGAACTCTATTTCTTATTGCTAATCTGGCAACCTCTGCGTCATAAATGCGTGAAAGGGTTAACTTATTATTATTATCATTATTATATATTTTTGTTTTTCCTATATTATTCCCACCTCCTCAAAATGAATGTCTAGACTTCTTTTGAATGTGTCAATTGTCTTACATTGTACCACTTTCTCAGGCAGTTTGTTCCACTCGTTGACCACACTGTAGGTGAAGAAGTGCTTTGTGACATCGAGATTCGCCCTCCTGGTTTTTAATTTCATTCCATTTCCCCGAGTTAATGAACGATTATCTATTTTGAAAAGTGAATCTACATCAATGTTGTCAAATCCCTTAGTATCTTGAAACACTTGATTAATTGACCTCGCAATCTTCTTTTCTTAAGTGAAAACTATTTTTTTGTTTATTCTTTCATGATAAGATTTATTTCTTAAGCCGGTATCGCACGAGAGCTTTTATAGTCAACATTCTAAGATCGAAAAATTTCTGGCAACATTTTGCATTGGTATCAGCAACTAGACGGGTGGTGGATGAATTTAGGTAACCGAACTAATTTAAAAGTTGACCTCACAAGCTGCCAGATCAGTGTTGAGGATAAATGTGGAGTGAAAAAGTGCTCGTGTGATACCGGCTTTAGTGTCGGAATCAACTTTGTTGCTCTACGCTGCACCGACTCGAGTTTCTCAATGTCCTTGCTCAGATAAGGTGACCAAAATTCCTCACTAGGCTTTTAAGGGGAGATCTCCACTTGAGGGACTTTTTTCTTTACCCCCTTCGCCCTCATATTTAGCCCCATTGTTTTAAGATTTTCAGAAGTTTGCCTCATTTGTTTGGCAATTTTAAGATCTTTCACCCTATTTCTGTCAATGTTGAGACCTTTCGTGCCATTTAAGTATCGATTTTTTCTTGGCGAGCGAAAGCGAGCCTGTAATTTAGACGGAATCGGCCTTCGGCAGGAGATATTTCTACCAAAAAGTGTACGAATTTATCTAGAAAGGGGGGGTCAAGGGGGTAATCTTAAGCTTGATGGATCTAGAGACCAAACTAAAAACCCTCCCCTTAAATACGGTATAAACTCATTTTTATAAGTAAAATTTCTGGCCTGTCATCTTGTATTCATATATTTTGTTATTACCTATTTGCAAGACGTGGCTGGCATTTGTCAACATTGAATATTATTGCATCTGCCATTTTTCCGACCACTCTACCATTATATATGTAATTTGTGAGATTGCAGTTTATTTCGGTCTTCTTCGGTTAAGGGGAGATTTCGACCTGGAGGATTTTTTTCTGGACCCCTTTCTCCCTCATGTTTAGCCCCATTGCTTTGAGATTTTAAGACGTTCGCCCCATTAGTTTGGCGATTTTAAGAACCCTCGCCCCATTTCTGTCAATTTTAAGACCATTCGTGCCATTTGGTTGTCGATTTTTTCCTGGCGAGCGATAGCGAGCCTGTAATTTAAGGGGAATCGGCCTTCGGCCGGGACATTTTTCTATCGAAAAATGTACAAATTTATCTTGAAAGGGGGTCTATGGGGAGTAATTTTAAGTTTGATGGAAGTCTAGGGAATCAACTAAAAACTCCCCTTAATACTGAATTTCCTATCTTTGTGTCATCAGCGAACTTTGATATAGTATTATTTAGTTCAACATCAATGTCATTTATATAGATTAAAAGCAAACCTGGCCCCAGGACCGATCCCTGAGGCACTCCACTATAAACTGGCTCTCACTCAGATTTCACTCCATTTATCATAACTCTCTGCCTTGTTTGTCAGCCAGAGAGAGAGAGAGAGAGAGAGAGAGAAGAGAGAGAGGGGGGGGAGTTAGCTAGATAGATAGATAGATGGAGAGAGAGAGAGAGAGAGAGATGGAGAGATGGAGAGAGAGAGAGAGGGGCAGGGAGAGAGGGGGAGATAGATAGATAGAAGATAGATGGAGATAGAGAGATAGAGAAAGAGCGGGAGAGAGAGAGAGAGAGAGGGGGGGGGGAGTTTAGAGATAGATAGATTAGAGAGAGAGGGGGGGTTGTGTGGGGGGGAGGGGATGATAGATAGATAGGATAGAGAGACATAGCGGGAGCGCTCTCTATTGGGGTGGTGGGGTAAAGGGAGGAGCTTTAAACAAGTGTGTATCACGGTTCATTATTTCCATCCCTGTGTAGTCAGCATTCTCTTACCCTCCTCTCTCTCTTTCTCCTTTTCTCTCTCTCTCTCTCTCTCTCTCTCTCTCTCTCTCTCTCTCTCTCTCTCTTTTTTTTTTTTTTCTTTCTTTCTTTTTCTTTCATTCATTCTCCTTTTCTCTCTCTCTCTCTCTCTCTTTATCTCTGTCTTCTTCTCTTCCTCCTCTCTCTCTGTCTTCCCCCTCTTTTCTCTTTCTCTGTCTTCCTTCCTCCTCCCCACTCTTTCTCTCTCTCTCTCTCTCTGTATTCCCCTCTCCCTCCCCTCCCCCTCTTTCTCTGCCCCCCCCCCTCTCTCTATCTTCCTCTCCCCATCTTACTTTCTCTCCCTCTCTCTGTTTGTCTCTCCCTCTCCACACTTTCTCTCTCTCTCTTCCCCCCCTCCCCCTCTTTCTCTCTCTCTGCCCCCCTCCTCTCTCTCTCTCTCTCTGTCTTTCTCCCCCATCTTTCTTTCTCTCGCTCTCTCTGTTTGTCTCTCCCTCTCCCCTCCCCACTCTTTCTCCCTCTCTCTCTCTCTCTGTCTTCCTCTCTCTCTCTGTTTGTCTCTCCCTCTCCCCTCCCCACTCTTTCTCCCTCTCTCTCTCCCTCTCTGTCTTCCTCTCTCTCTCTGTTTGTCTCTCCCTCTCCCCTCCCCCAACGCCCCCCTCCCCCATCTTCCTTTCATAGGTAGAAACAAAGAAAATAATTTGTTTCGAGAATGCTTCCCACAGACTAACTAGCTTTAGAGATGTGTTCAAATCTCACACGACACTTAGCCACTGTTTCAAATTCAAAGACCGAATCCCGATACTCTTAAGGGGAGATTTCCACTTGAGGGATTTTTCTCTTGACTCCTTTCTCCCTTATGTTTAGCCCCATTTGTTTTCTAATTTTAAGACGTTCGCCCCATTATGTTGACGATTTTAAGGACTTTCGACCCATTTCTGTCAATGTTAAGACCTTTCGTGCCATTTAGGTGTCGATTTTATCCTGGCGAGCGATAGCGAGCCTGTAATTTAAGTGGAACCGGCTTTCAGCCGGGACATTTTTCTACCGAAAAATGTACAACTTTATCTTGCAAGGGGCTCAAGGGGGTGTAATCTTAAGCTTGATGGATATCTAGAGACCAAACTAAAAACCTCCCCTTAAGAACCTCAGTTGTGTCCAATTGGCCTAATAAGTGATGTCGCGGCACCAAGTATGTTTTGATTAATAATTGGTATCAGCACTATCGAAGCTTTATTTCTTCATATCGAGTGAAACAGTCAAACCTATTCCTACACTTACCCACCCTATTCAACATCTGACAGACATTAATACAGCCCAGAAGGAGCCAAACGTAAAGACAGCTGAGACATGACTTAGTAATATATATATATTATCAGCTCTGCCACTCATCTTGGCCAGTGATCTAGGGTACTGTTAAAATAGCCAATCATGAGCCTCGATACAAACCTATTTTTGTATTAATTACAACACCAAACACCTTAATGAAATTAATGAGAGCGTATAATTATGCGATCCACCAGGATTCGAACCCTGGTCATCAAACACACATTTTTAGACACCTTAAGGGGAGGTATTTAGTTTGTTCCCTACGTTTTCATAAAGCTTAAAATTACACCCCCTAGACCCCCTTTCAAGATAAATTTGTAAATTTTTTCGGTAGAAAAATGTCCCGGCCGGAGGCCGGTTGCTCTTAAATTACAGGCTCGCTATCGCTCGCCAGGAAAAAAATCGACACCTTAATGGCACGAAAGGTCTTAAAATTGACAGAAATGGGGCAAAATGTCTTAAAATGTCTAAACTACTAGGGCGAACGTCTTAAAATCTCAAAAGCAATGGGGCTAAACATGAGGGAGAAAGGGGTCCAGAAAAAAAATCCCTCAAGTGGAAATCTGCCCTTAACCATTACACACTGGTTAGAAGCCAGATGCACGGGTCAACTGAATGATTAGAAGCCAGATGCACGGGTCAACTGAATGGAGTATAGCACTATATTACGGAATACTGGCTAATTAGAAATACTTGTGTGGTTGAGCTAGAAACAGGTAATGAGGTAGCATCTTGCCGGGCACCTTAACACAACCCCTGTTTATTGCCTTGATTCATTCCGGCTTAGACACTGTATTTCCCACTAAGCCGCGGCGAAAGTGGAGGCTATCAGGTGCTTAGGGAAGTAATCAGTGGTTAGGTTTATTATATATCTTGAGGCTGTGTGTGTGTGTGTGTGTGTGTGTGTGTGTGTATTCATAATTGTATTCATTATTGTAGTTTGACAGGAATTGAGATTTTGGCTCGTATTGTCCCTCTTCCTAGACATTATCATCCATGACAATTACCCATCTCCTTGCTCAAGGAAGACGGTAACCGCCGGCTATGTCTCAGAAAACTGTCATCAACCTGAGCAAGATTTGAACCCTGGTCTGCTGGGTTGGGCAGGCAGGGAAGGTACCACTGAGCTACCCGTGCGGTGTGTGTGTGTGTGGGTATGTGGGTGTGTTAATTTTAAACTTGACAATACACCCCTGTATGTATTATATTTGATCTATTTCAATGTGAGCCCTTGTACATCATTCAATTAATAACCATATAAATACAGGTTATCAAACGAAAGCCGAATCCATTATTTTCAGTCTATATTATTGTAAGTGTGAAGATAAAATGAGGATTATAGTTCACATTGTATCTTTGGAAGTGGTACAATGGCCAAAACAATGTTATTTCATGTTATTTCTCGTTTTCCGAGTTTTCAAACTAAATTAATCTGGTTTGACACCCTGTATAAATGGATATAAAGGTTCTGATTCTGTGTGTGTGTGTGTGTGTAAGATATTTACATTCATATACATAGATTTACATCGATACACTGGCCACACGTCTTATGATCCATGTGGGATGAACAGGCCTTAATTCTAGTAGAGATAGCAACCCTAAGAGAAAATGAAAGGAGAGGATAGCAAAGACGAAGGCGATACATATAGATAGATATATAAAGAGAGACAATGAAAATATACATATTTAGATAATTGCGTTTTTAGATTCACAGGAGAAATACATATGAACACAGTTATAGATTGACATATATATATATATATATATATATATATATATATATATATATATATATATATATATATATTTAAAAAGACGTCGCCGGTACATAGGAGGTTAGGAGGGTTTATTGAGATCGTATTTATCCATTTGAGTCGTAGAGGTAGATTATAAACTAAAGAAAATCGTCTAATGGTAACCAGAATATGATGACAATTACGTCATGGTAGTGAAAGGGTTAAGGGGGGAGGTAGTCTCTTTTTCTGGACCCCCTTCTCCATCATGTTTAGGTTCAATACTTTTGAAACTTGAAGACATTCACCCCATTATTGTGTCGATTTTAAGATCTTTCGTCCCATTTCTTTATTAATATAAAAGACCTTTTGTGACATTCAGGTGTCGATTTGTTTTTCCTGGCGAGCGATAGAGAACCTTTATTTTCAGGAGGAATTGGCCTTCGACCTAGACATTTTCTACCGAAAAATGTACACATTTATCTTGAAGGAGAGTCTTGGGGATGTTTTTTTTAAGCATGGTGGAATTCTTTCTAGGAAACTCAACAATATATATATATATATATATATATATATATATATATATATATATATATGTACGTACAGTATATATAAATAGACCAAACAATTTACCCTTGATTTTGGCCCTGTCACTCTTTCAACTCTGGGGGAGCCACTCGTCACAGGCAGTTTTGCCTTTTGTCTCCCTCCCTCATCCACATAGACAAAAAAAAAAAAAAAAAAAAAATCCGATCAACGTTACGCACATATGATAGATTGATTCTCTATCTGACATTTTACAGCATAAATACTTCTGAATTGTTACACATTTACATAAACCTTACCTTTGATTTTTTTTCGGGAATTACACGATTAAATAGAGACGGTTTTTATATATTTGTTTCCGATTAATTTTTATGCCATGTAATATCCTCCTATTTTGATTTAATCTCTTCGTTAAGGGAGGTCATCGGCTTTTTGTTATCTTTCTCTCCTTTTCTATCTTTCTCTGGCTTGTATCCATTCGGCACCATTCAGCCAACTGTTTTAAGACGTTTATCCCCACCCAGGTGTCGATTTCTTCCTGCGAGCGATAGCGAACCAGCATTGTATGGAGAAATCCGGCTTCGCCGGAGACATTTTTCTATCGAAAAATGTACAAATTTAGCTTGCTGTCAAAACAAAAATACATATATATGCTGGCTCGCTATCGCTCGCCAGGAAAATATTGACACCTGGATGGGGGTAACGTCTTAAACCAGTAGGCTGAATGGGGCCGAACGGATACAAGCCAAAGAGAGAGGGAGAGAAAGATAAAACAAAAAAAAGCGAGGTGGGCCCCCTTAATCATTTTCACATCATATATTATATATCTGTTTTGCATGACATATCTGCTGCCAATTATTTTGCATTATAAATAATTGCGTATTGAATTCATTGTATTTATGATTCATTTTAATTTCGCATTATGATACACTATAGGTAGCGCCAACCAACTTGACAATGATCTGGACCCATTAACTTCTTAAAACTCGAAATGAATGAAAGCGATTGGGCTGACATTGCTATAATTTGGGAAGAGTCCACCCGGAAATAGGTGTAGAAATTTACAGCCAGTTTGCTCAATGTCCTTTTGAGTTACGAAGAGGTCAGGGGTCGAGATATTTGTCAAGTTCGTTGGCGCTACCTATGACTAGCACTGATAATATGTAGCTAGACTGATGAGAGAGAGTGAGTTAGTTGCTGTTGTTGTTGTTGTTGTTCCCTAAGCTGTCTGGCTGAACAGCTCCGAGTCCCTAGGGAAGGCCATGGCCACGGTTGGGCTTTCCCACAGAGCTCTCAAGGAGTGTAGATTATGTTGTTGGTGTAAGTGATTGTGCGAGATGCAGTCTCCTATGATGTGTTTAATGGTATGGGGTGCTGTGTTACAACCCCCTTATTCTGGAACCCATTTACTATCCCCCCCCACCCCCCTCCCTTTTAAAACCTATTCTGGCACCTCCTTGGCAAGTATGGGCTCTTCATCTTAAAAACTGTGGGGGGGGGGGAGGGGAGCAATTTTGTCACCCCCTTATGATGCATGCCAAGGATGGGCTCTCCATCTTCAAAACTGGGGGGGGGGGAACCAATTATGTCACCCACTTAGTATGCATGCCAAGTATGGGCTCTCCATCTTGAAAACTGAGGGAGTAGTTCGTGAGCAAACACAGACAGAAAACTCACAGAAAGTGCTCTTTATTTTGTTTTGATTAATTTGTTTTTTCTATGTGAATGAGGGAGACAAAAGGCAGAACTGCCTGTATCGAGTGCCTCCCCCAGAGTTGAAAGAGTGACAGGGCCAAAATCAAGGGACGCTTCTTGAATGAGAATCAAATAGAACACACTATATCGCTTAATCAGGAGTAGCCATCCTAGGGAGAGAGAGAGAGAGAGAGAGAATAGGTGTGAGCATCCTAGGTTCGAATCCCTGAACTGCCACATGTATTTGTTGATTTCATTAATTGAGTTTAGGAGTGAAGTCGGTTGGTGGAGGTAACATAATAATAGATAGATAGAAAAATAGAGAGAGAGAGAGAGAGAGAGAGAGAGAGAGAGAGAGAGAGAGAGAGAGAGAGAGAGAGAGAGAGAGAGAGAGAGAGAGAGAGAGAGAGAGAGAGAGAGAGAGAGAGAGAGATAGATTGTGTGTGTGAGTGAGACGAATACAAGCAGTAGGACCCAGGAAGTCTATCTATCGCTCCCACTTGCTATATCTATCCACAACACCCTGGAGAGTAAACGAGACTGACATCTATTGACCGAACGACTCCCTCAAGAAGAAGAAGATTGGCAACACAACAGACGGAAGTTTAATTAAGGGGAGACTGACAGTTTGTTGGGTCTATTAATTCATTTATTCATATATTGTTTTAGTTTCCTCCCTAGACCTCCATCAAGCTTAGAAAAACACCCCCTAGACCCCCCTTCAAGATAAATTTGTACATTTTTCGGTAGAAAAATGTCCCGGCCGAAGGCCGACTCCTCTTAAAATTTCAGGCTCACTATCGCTCGCCAGGAAAAGATCGACACCTAAATGGCACGAAATTAACAACGAAATGGGACGAAAGGTGTTAACATCGCCAAACTAATGGGCCGAACGTCTTATAATATCAAAACTAGTGGGGCTAAACATGAGGGAGAAAGTGGTCCAGAAAACCAGCCCATCCCCCCTTGAGGGGACCAACTCGCTTTTATTTATCTCTTTCTTTTTTCTCTTTCTCTGGGTTGTATCCATTCGGCCCCATTCAGCCTACTGGTATAGGACGTTTATTCCCTTCCAGGTGTCGATTTTTGTTTTAACCAGCATTGTAAATTTGGGAAAATCCGGCTTCGGAGACATTTTTCTATCGAAAAATGTACCCATTTAGCGTGCTGTCTAAAACATTATCCAAAATATGAAGAAAAATGTATCAATATAGTAGGTTGAATGGGGCTGAATGGATACAGCCCAGAGAGAGAAGAGCGAGGTGGTCCCCTTAATTTGTGATTGGACAGATGATGGACAAGACAGCAGGACAAGAGGGAGGGAGGGAGGGAGAGAGGTAAACATTGGTCCTTTCAATAACGATGCCGTTCTTTTAACTTATTCTGGCTACTAGTAGACGATTTTATTCAGTTTCAAAAGGGCCTCCAGCAATTAATAGGCTTTGAACTTCTTTTTATCTATTTTTGTCTTTATGTATGGAGGAGACAAAAGGCAGGTTGCCTGTAATGAGTGTCTCCCCCAGAGCAAAAAGAGTGACAGAGCCAGAGTGACAAAGTGACAAAGCCAGAGACGTTGGAGTCAAAATGCCTGGACACACTAAGTTTAAAGCAGTCTAAGTCATAGGATGTAGGAAAGATTGGTTGAGGGAGAAAGTTCCAGAGTTCACTTGTTGAGTAGAAGATAGGCTGAGAAAATTTGTTTATTCTTGGGTTGGAGAGCTGGACAGAATAGGAGTGGGACCGTGTTGAAAGGCGGGTGCCTCGCACTCGCCGCAAGTGAGTGGGTATACACTGAGAGAGCTCTGAAGAACACTGATTTTTGTAATAGCGATAGAAGAGTGAAAGAGATGCAACATTGCGGCATGTAGAAAGAGATTGTAGGGAACTAGTAAGAGGAGGCGAGTTGATGAGGCAAAATTATTTTGATTCTACTCATTCAAGAAGTGTGGTATGGGTGGAACCTCCCCACACATGCGAACAATACTCTATACAGGGGCGCACTGTGCTCCGATACAGAGCAAGAAGCTGTGCGGAGGTGAAGAGCCCACGGAGACGGTTGAGCACACCTAACTTTTGGGAAGCTGTTTTAGCAAGAGTGGTAATGTGATCTTTCCAAGAACAGTCGGATGAAAAAGATACACCTAGAATGTTGAGAAAAGTTGAGGGGTTGAGTTGTGAATTATTGAAAAATAGTTGATAGTCTTGTGGAAGAGTGTGATGGAGAGATAGAGGGAGAAAAGGGGTCTTGAAGGCGTTGAGAGTAACATTATATTCTCTGCCCCAATCAGAAATAATTGAAAGATCAGAAGATAGGCGTTCTATGGCCTCGACACATTTGTTTTGGCGTGATTGGATGCTGGGTTGATGTGAAAAACTAGTTGAATAGTGTAAGGTAGAGTCATCAGCATATGAGTGGATGGGACTAGAGGTACAGTTGAATAGACCATTAATTAATATTAGAAAGAGAATTGGAGACAGGACAGAACCCTGAGGAACACTGGAGGTGATAGGTTGAGGAAGTGAGCGATGGCTGTCCACAACTGCAGCTATGGGGCGGTCTGAAATTGATTTAAAGACGAAGGCACAGATAGAGGAATAGAAACCAAAGGAGGGTAGATTGGAAATTAGAGATTTGTGCCAGACTCTATCGAAGCCTTTCGATATGTCTCACTTTACCTTTTTTTACTACCACTGATCCTACTTAAAGGTGGTTCCTACCTACCTATGTTCACTTATGTTGAGTTTGTCACTACTAGTGGCACCGAGGAGCGCACTGCCCTTCGAGGTTGTTTGAAAATTGGTGCAGCAGACTGTTCGAAGGGGCGGAGTGCTCCCCTGCGAAGATGGGCTCGTTTGGCACTTTTTGTAGTTCAACATCGAGGGCTCTCTTGAAGCTGTCTAACGAGACGCCCCTCATGTCTCTTACACGCCGCGGGAGTTTGTTGAAGAGACGTGGTCCTCTATGTGATAACCAGCCCTCTCGCAGAGAGCCTATATCACCCCGATTTTTCATTTTGGGGAGATCGCATTTCCAGCCTCTCCTATCACTGAACTTCATTGCTATCGGGGTATGTAGTTTCGGTACTAGGAATATGGCATAGTCTGTCTCTACTTCATCTTATTAACAAATATCATAATTAACAACCTAATTCGCTACAAAATCTTCATAAAAGTAAATCATTAAAAAATGGTTATCTTTTTGGTCTATGTAGATTATATATATACTGTATATACTGTATATATACTGTACAGTATATATATATATATTTTTTTTTTCCTCGCTATCGCTCGCCAGGAAATAATCGACACCTAAATGGCACAAAAGGTTTTAAAATCGACAAACTAATGGGGCGAACGTCTTAAAATTTGAAAACAAATGGGGCTAAACAAGAGGTAGCCTACTAGAAAAACAACCCATCTCCCCTTAAGAGGAGAATATGGCAATTTACCCCCAGCTGGGGAAAACAAAAAACAAAAAAACAAAACAGACCATATAGCTATTCCTGAGAACTCCTTGTATATCTCTCTCTCTCTCTCTCTCTCTCTCTCTCTCTCTCTCTCTCTCTCTCTCTCTCTCTCTCTCTCTCTCTCTTTTCCCCGCCCGGAGGCCCCTTGCACCCCCGCCGCGTCACCTCTTGATTAGATTAAATTCCGGTGCCGCTAAATTGAATCAAGTCAAAACTTTACAAATCACATCAAGAGCGGAGGGCCTTAAAATCAAGCAGGGTTGTTCATTCTCTTTTCTTCTATCTCTCTCGTTTCTCTCTTTTCTCGCTCTCTCTCTCTCTCTCTGTCTCTCTCTCTCGTTCTGTCTCTGTCTCTCTATCTTGCTGTGTCTCTCGCTCTTGCCCTTTCTCTCTCTCTCTCGCTCTCGCTCTGTCTCTGTCTCTCGCTCTGTCTCTCTCTCTCTTGCCCTGTCTCTCTCTCGCTCGCTCTCTCTCTCTCTCTCTCTCTCTCTCTCTCTCTCTCTCTCTCTCTCTCTCTCTCTCTCTCTCTCTCTCTCTCTCTCTCGATTCTATTCTCTGGGGTTTCCGTATTTTTCACGTAATCTCTATATTTTAATTTCCTATCTTGAAATGAGTCTTCAGCACAACACACACACACACACACACACACACACATACACAACACACACATACACAACACACACACACACACACACATACACAACACACACACACACACACACATACACACACACACACACACACACACACATACACACATACACACACCCGTAGCCTAGTAGGTAGAGCTCTCGTCTCACACACGAGGGGTCGGGGGTTCAATCCCCGGCCGGGCGGAGACAAATTTGGCTTGTCTCCTTTCATGTGTTAGCCTCAGTTCACCTAGCTGCAAATAGGTACCTGGAATAAGTGGACGACGTTGTGACGTCCCATCTGGGGTTGGCAAAAATGGTACAAGGCGAGATGGGTATCATATGGTTCACCTAAGCTGATGGCTACCTAAGCCTTCGGGCGAGACGGTACCGTCTATAGTGAGAATGGTACCATACAGATCCACCCTAAGCCTTCGTTTCCGATATTGCCAATTGGCTAAATACAGACTACACACACATCCACAGCCATTCCAACAGTACATAAAACACTTAACATGCATGTCACGCAATACATTCCCAGTTAAGGAGGCGCGATAATAATGAGCTTAGCTCGCATTGCGTGGATTCCCCTTGACGAACAAGTAACTGAGTAACTGAGTAACACACACACACACACACACACACATACACACACACACATACACACACACACACACACACACATACACACACACACACACACACACACACACACACACACACACACACACATACACACACACACACACACACACACACGTCTTCTTTGCTGTGTATGTTTTTTGTTTCCTGTTTTTTCTTATATTTTTATTTTGTTTTATATCGTATTAAGGGGGGTGACCTGCTTTTTTTTATTTTTCTCCGTTTCTCTTTCTCTGGCTTGTATCCATTCGGCCCCATTCAGTCAACTATTTTAAGACGTTTATCCCCATCTAGGTGTCGATTTCTTCCTGGCGAGCGATAGCGAGCCAGCATTATATGAAGAAATCCGGCTTCGCCGGAGACATTTTTCTATCGAAAAATGTACAAATTTAGCCTGCTGTCAAACAAAAATAAAAAATATGCTGGCTCGCTACCGCTCACCAGTAAAATATTGACACCTGAATGGGGACGTCTTAAAACAGTACGCTGAATGGGGTCAAATGGATACAAGCCAGAGAAAGATAGAAAAGGACAGAACAAAAACAGGTCACCCCCCTTAAGTCACAGGTGTAGATTATAATTACACACCTGCAGTCGGGTCATATACAGTACCTGCAGTCAGAATTACACACCTTCAGTCGGGTCATATACAGTACCTGCAGTCAGAATTACACACCTGCAGTCGGGTCATATACAGTACCTGCAGTCAGAATTACACACCTTCAGTCGGGTCATATACAGTACCTGCAGTCAGAATTATACACCTGCAGTCGGGTCATATACAGTACCTGCAGTCAGAATTATACACCTTCAGTCGGGTCATATGCAGTACCTGCAGTCAGAATTACACACCTTCAGTCGGGTCATATGCAGTACCTGCAGTCAGAATTACACACCTTCAGTCGGGTCATATACAGTACCTGCAGTCAGAATTATACACCTACAGTCGGGTCATATACAGTACCTGCAGTCAGAATTATACACCTTCAGTCGGGTCATATGCAGTACCTGCAGTCAGAATTACACACCTTCAGTCGGGTCATATGCAGTACCTCCAGTCAGAATTATACACCTTCAGTCGGGTCATATACAGTACCTGCAGTCAGAATTACACACCTTCAGTCGGGTCATATACAGTACCTGCAGTCAGAATTATACACCTTCAGTCGGGTCATATACAGTACCTGCAGTCAGAATTATACACCTGCAGTCGGGTCATATGCAGTACCTCCAGTCAGAATTATACACCTTCAGTCGGGTCATATACAGTACCTGCAGTCAGAATTATACACCTGCAGTCGGGTCATATACAGTACCTGCAGTCAGAATTATACACCTTCAGTCGGGTCATATACAGTACCTGCAGTCAGAATTACACACCTGCAGTCGGGTCATATACAGTACCTGCAGTCAGAATTACACACCTTCAGTCGGGTCATATACAGTACCTGCAGTCAGAATTATACACCTGCAGTCGGGTCATATACAGTACCTGCAGTCAGAATTATACACCTGCAGTCGGTCATATACAGTACATGCAGTCAGAATTATACACCTGCAGTCGGGTCATATACAGTACCTGCAGTCAGAATTATACACCTGCAGTCGGGTCATATACAGTACCTGCAGTCAGAATTATACACCTTCAGTCGGGTCATATACAGTACCTGCAGTCAGAATTATACACCTGCAGTCGGGTCATATACAGTACCTGCAGTCAGAATTATACACCTGCAGTCGGGTCATATACAGTACCTGCAGTCAGAATTATACACCTGCAGTCGGGTCATATACAGTACCTGCAGTCAGAATTATACACCTGCAGTCGGGTCATATACAGTACCTGCAGTCAGAATTATACACCTGCAGTAGGATCATATACAGTACCTGCAGTCAGAATTATACACCTTCAGTCGGGTCATATACAGTACCTGCAGTCAGAATTACACACCTGCAGTCGGGTCATATACAGTACCTGCAGTCAGAATTACACACCTTCAGTCGGGTCATATACAGTACCTGCAGTCAGAATTATACACCTGCAGTCGGGTCATATACAGTACCTGCAGTCAGAATTATACACCTGCAGTCGGGTCATATACAGTACCTGCAGTCAGAATTATACACCTGCAGTCGGGTCATATACAGTACCTGCAGTCAGAATTATACACCTTCAGTCGGGTCATATACAGTACCTGCAGTCAGAATTACACACCTGCAGTCGGGTCATATACAGTACCTGCAGTCAGAATTACACACCTTCAGTCGGGTCATATACAGTACCTCCAGTCAGAATTATACACCTGCAGTCGGGTCATATACAGTACCTGCAGTCAGAATTATACACCTGCAGTCGGGTCATATACAGTACCTGCAGTCAGAATTATACACCTGCAGTCGGGTCATATACAGTACCTGCAGTCAGAATTATACACCTGCAGTCGGGTCATATACAGTACCTGCAGTCAGAATTATACACCTGCAGTCGGGTCATATACAGTACCTGCAGTCAGAATTATACACCTTCAGTCGGGTCATATACAGTACCTGCAGTCAGAATTACACACCTGCAGTCGGGTCATATACAGTACCTGCAGTCAGAATTACACACCTTCAGTCGGGTCATATACAGTACCTGCAGTCAGAATTATACACCTGCAGTCGGGTCATATACAGTACCTGCAGTCAGAATTATACACCTGCAGTCGGGTCATATACAGTACATGCAGTCAGAATTATACACCTTCAGTCGGGTCATATACAGTACCTGCAGTCAGAATTATACACCTGCAGTCGGGTCATATACAGTACATGCAGTCAGAATTACACACCTGCAGTCGGGTCATATACAGTACCTGCAGTCAGAATTATACACCTTCAGTCGGGTCATATACAGTACCTGCAGTCAGAATTATACACCTGCAGTCGGGTCATATACAGTACCTGCAGTCAGAATTATACACCTTCAGTCGGGTCATATACAGTACCTGCAGTCAGAATTATACACCTGCAGTCGGGTCATATACAGTACCTGCAGTCAGAATTATACACCTTCAGTCGGGTCATATACAGTACCTGCAGTCAGAATTATACACCTTCAGTCGGGTCATATACAGTACCTGCAGTCAGAATTATACACCTGCAGTCGGGTCATATACAGTACCTGCATTCAGAATTATACACCTGCAGTCGGGTCATATACAGTACCTGCAGTCAGAATTACACACCTTCAGTCGGGTCATATACAGTACCTACAGTCAGAATTATACACCTGCAGTCGGGTCATATACAGTACCTGCAGTCAGAATTATACACCTTCAGTCGGGTCATATACAGTACATGCAGTCAGAATTATACACCTGCAGTCGGGTCATATACAGTACCTGCAGTCAGAATTATACACCTGCAGTCGGGTCATATACAGTACCTGCAGTCAGAATTATACACCTTCAGTCGGGTCATATACAGTGCCTGCAGTCAGAATTACACACCTTCAGTCGGGTCATATACAGTACCTGCAGTCAGAATTACACACCTGCAGTCGGGTCATATACAGTACCTGCAGTCAGAATTATACACCTGCAGTCAGAATTCTTAGTATTTTTGTGAGTTCTCTATACACAGGAGAGACTCACCTTTCTCATATATTACTCATATGCAATAACTAAGTATTAACCCCCTTAACCCCTTCTGGACCGGTAATGTACTTTTGACTTTAGTATGGCTACTATTAAACGATTTTATTCAGTTTAAGAAGGGCCTCCAGCAATTAACAGGCTTCGAACTATCTCCCTAACCCTTTCTAATACCTCAGATCCTACTTAAGGGGAGGTTTTTAGTTAGTTCGCTAGACTTCCACCAAGCTTAAGATTACACCCCCTAGATCCCCATTCAAGATAAATTTGTACATTTTTCGGTAGAAAAATTTCCCGGCCGAAGGCCGGTTCCTCTTAAATTACAGGCTCGCTATCGCTCGCCAGGAAAAAATCGACACCTAAATTGCACGAAGTCTTAAAATTGACAGAAATGGGGCGAAAGTTCTTAAAATCGCCAAACAAATACGGCGAACGTCTTAAAATATCAAAAGCAATGGGGGTAAACATGAGAGAGAAAGGGGTCCAGAAAAAAATCTGTCAAGTGGAAATCTCCCCTTAAATACTGCTTGAAATCGTCAAAACACAGCAAGACTAACATTAAAATGATGTCGCTGGTACAGAAGGGGTTAACGGGAGATTTCCACTTGAGGTATTTTTTTCTTTACCCCTTTCTCCCTCATGTTTAGCCCCATTGTTTTTTAGATTTTAAGACGTTCGCCCCATTAGTTTGGCGATTTTAAGAACTTTCACCCCGTTTATGTAACTTTTAAGACCTTTCGTGCCATTTAGGTGTCGATTTTTTCCTGGCGAGCGATAGCGAGCCTGTAATTTAAGAGGAACCGGCCTTCGGCCGGGACATTTTTCTACCGAAAAATGTACAAATTTATCTTGAAAGGGGGTCAAGGGGGTGTAATTTCAAGCTTGATGGAAGTCTAGGAAACACACTAAAAACCTCCCCTTAAAAGAATATCTTAGTATTTGAACGTGGGGGTGGGGGGGAGCTGAGCTTAAGGGTAAACCTAGAATGACGTGGGATCAGGTACTCCGGTCCGATCTCAAAATAAAGAACTTGACAACAGAGGCAGCCGTTGACAGGGCCGCCTGGAAAGCCGCCATTTTGGACATGAGACTGTAACCTCATTCTCTGTGGACATAACGGTCTTTAAACTTGCATGTATGTATGTATGTATGTATGTATGTATGTATGTATGTATATCCATATTGCTGGTAATCATTTAACTGTGTATAAGTTATCTGTGGTGAGTTATCTGCTCAACAGGTGGCGTTGTGTGTGTGTAAGTGTGAGAGTCCGAGTGTAGGGGGTGAGACAGTGAAGCACGGGAAGGAGGTGGCTTCAGAGATGGGGTCGTTTCGGGCCATGAGTGAGCACCGTGCCTCATGTGAAGGCAAGATGGCAGGTGCTCGTTGTACTCTACGTGCTTCACATGTCTCACTCCCTAGACTGGAACAAGACCTCACGGGCTTCACTGTTCATTGTAAAGCGGTGAATGTTAAGGCTCTCAGCCTATGCCCGAGAGGAAGTAAGTTGGAATAAAAAAAAAAAAAAAAAAAAAAAAAAAAAAAAAAAAATCTACTTATTCATTATAATAAACTATTAGATTAATTTATTAAGTTTAGGAAGGACGTACTCTACCCAGTAAAAGGCTACAAATGATCTCAATGAATCCTTTTAGCTGCCACAGAGCCTTCCAAAGCTGAATAAAATCGTCTAATAGTTGGCAGAATATAATGAAAAGGACGTCACCTGTACTGAAGGGGTTGGTTGGTATTTAGTATAATGAATAGGAAGAGGAGGTATTTGTGAGAATTAGCTGGATTACTCTGTGGAAGGGAGACAGAAACAGTGAGGGAAGCCAGCCAAATGAAACAGGAGTTCCAGCAACTCCTTATCACATGCCTATGAGGCCTCCCCTGGGTATTGCTCTGCTCGATTGGTGTCTACAATCTCTCTATCTATCTATCTATCTATCAATCTCTATCTATATCTCTCTCTCTCTCTCTCTCTCTCTCTCTCTATCTATCTATCTATCTATCTATCTATCTATCTATCTATCTATCTATCTATCTATCTATCTCTCTCTCTCTCTCTCTCTCTCTCTCTCTCTCTCTCTCTCTCTCTCTCTCTCTCTCTCTCTCTCTCTCTCTCTCTCTCTCTCTCTCTCTCTCTCTCTCTCTCTCTCTCTCTCTCTCTCTCTCTCTCTAAAACGTTCCTGTTTAACAAACCTCTTAGACTTCTTCCACGATATCCTCAACCTGTACGATGAGAGTAAAGCTGTAGATATTATATACATTGATTTTCAAAAGGCCTTTGACAAAGTTCCCCACAAACGTTTACTGCTAAAACTAAAAGCGCATGGAATACAAAGACGGTGTGTTGAAATGGATAGAAAATTGGCTCAGCGACAGAAAGCAAAGAGTAGTCATAAACGGTAAGGCATCTAAATGGACCAATGTAAGTAGCGGGGTACCCCAGGGATCGGTACTAGGACCAATTATCTTTCTAATTTACATCAACGACATAGATGAGGGTCTCACCTGTACAATCTCAAAATTTGCCGACGATACAAAAATTGCAAATAGCGTACTCTCAAAAGAACAAGTTGACGATATGCAACACAATCTAGATAAATTGTCATGTTGGGCCCAAATTTGGCAAATGAGTTTCAATGCGGATAAATGTAAAGTACTACACATCGGATACCTAAATGAGAAAGCAAACTATTCGATGAATGGCACTCAGCTTAAGAATGTAAACAGAGAAACCGATCTGGGAGTAACAATATCAAGTAACCTAAAACCGAGTCAACAATGTTCAGAAGTTTTTAAGAAGGCAAACAAAATAATTGGCTTTAAGGCAGGTCATTTGAGCATAAATCCAAAGAAGTTATCCTAACCCTTTACAATTCCTTAGTCCGCCCTCTTCTGGAATACTGCGTTCAATCCTGGTGCCCTTATTACCAAAAAGATATAAATAAGCTAGAACGAGTTCAACGTAGAGTTACCAAAATGATACCTAGCCTAAAGAACAAACCATACGAAGAGCGTCTTAGAGAATTAAATCTATTTCCTTTAACCAAGCGCAGATTAAGAGGTGACTTAATTCAAGTGTTCAAAATCATCAAAGGCATCGACAATATGAACTGTAGTAAGTACTTCACTATCGACCAATCTAATTACACGCGGGGAAATGGTTGCAAAATTGTTGGTAAATCTTTTAACTCACACGAATCTAAGAATTTCTTCTTCAATCGAGTTGTCAACTTGTGGAATGGGCTTCCCCGAGACGTTATAGACTGCAGCACCGTTGATTCATTTAAACTCCGCCTAGACAATATCTCGCATCAAACCCGCGACTGACTGCGTTTGTAAATGAATAACTTTATTTTATCCCCCCTTCAGTTACTAACCCATCTGTCCCCTACTAACTTCCTAATCCTGCCACGGACATTAGTTCTAGGGCAGTAGTTCCCTTTCCAATGTTCCCTTACCCACTCTAAACCACTGTTTGGACACTTGATCCTCAGTGTTTTGGAGGACAAGGAGCCTAGAAGGGTCACTAGACCTGTTGTTGCTTGATTTCCTGTGTACTCCTTTGTACTTTGTACTCCTTTGTACTCTCTCTCTATCTATCTATCTATCTATCTATCTCTCTCTCTCTCTCTCTCTCTCTATCTCTCTCTCTCTCTCTCTCTCTCTCTCTCTCTCTCTCTCTCTCTCTCTCTATCTATCTATCTATCTATCTATCTATCTATCTATCTATCTATCTATCTATCTATCTATCTATCTATCTATCTATCTATCTATCTATCATCTATCTATCTATCTATCTATCTATCTATCTATCTATCTATCTATCTATCTATCTATCTATCTATCTATCTATCTATCTATCTATCTATCTATCTATCTATCTATCTATCTATCTATCTATCTATCTATCTATCTATCTATCTATCTATCTATCTATCTATCTATCTATCTATCTATTCAGGCCCAATCCCCATTTATTTTATTTTTTTTCAAACTGCCATAATAGTCTGAACGGTTGTTTTGTCCAAGTGGTTGTCGTTGTTGCTGTTCCCCAGGTTGTCTGGCCGAGCAGCCCCAAGGTCCCGAGCAAGGCCATGGCCATAACCGAGCGCCCCTAGAGAACCCTCCCCGCTTACCATTAATAAAGCCCATGTGACCGAAGCCACTCTAAGGCGAGGAGCTGAGGAGGGTGCGGAAACGCCCAAGTGGTAAAATTTGATTATACTCCGTTTCTTTCAACTGACGATAAATTGAATCCCTTAGTAGCTAATTTCTCAATACTTCGTGGACACATAAAACTACCATGTCTCTGCAATATATTTAGATTCAAGTTTATATAATTAGCACCACATTTCACTACAAAATCTTTAAAAAAAAAAAAAAACGGAGAAATCTTGATGGGAGCCTTGCAATTTACCGTCAGTTGAAAAGAAAACAGGTTATAAGTTGTCGAAATTATCTGAGTTGTCCAATTTGATTCATCAATATCAGACTGGTTCCGAACAATCTAAGACTATATAATTATAATTGAATTAGTTGAGGGGAGATGGTTGTTTTTTTCTGGCCTCCTCTTCTTCCTCATCTTAAGCCCAATTAGTTTTCAGATTTAAAGATTTCCGGCCCATTAGTTTGGCGATATTAAGACTTTTCACACAATTTCTTTGCCATTTAGGTGTCGATTTTTTCCTACCAAGCGCTAGCGAGCGTGTAATTAATGAGGAACCGGCCTTCGGCCGGTCTTAAAATCGATAAACTAATGGGGCGAACGTCTTAAAATCTCAAAACTATTGGGGCTAAACATGAGGGAGAAGGGAGTAAAAACAACAATAACACTCCCAATACAAGCTCCCCCCAACCCCCACCCCTCTCATCCTCTCTCTCTCTCTCTCTCTCTCTCTCTCCACCCCAACCTAAAACAAATACAAAATAACAATACCCCTCCCAATAAAACCTCCCCCCCCCCCCCCCTTCCCTCCTTCTCCTCACAACAATAGCCCTCCCAAAACAACCCTCCATCCCTCCTCTCCCCTCTTACTCCCTCTCTTCCCCCCCCCCCTTACTCCCTCCCTTCCTCCCCCCTCACTACAACCCTACCTCTCTCCCTCCCTCCCCATCCCTCCCTCCCTCCCCCACCAACACAACAATACCCCTCCCAATACAACCTTCCTTCCCTCCCAATACAACCCTCCCCCCCCCCTCCCCTTCCTCCCCTCCCCCCTCAATACAGCCCTCACTCCCTCACTCCCTCCTCCCCCCCCCCCCTCCCCTCCCTCCCCCTGGTCACTTGCCCCCCAGTAACCCAATCAGGTAATAAATCTCGTTTGTTGCCTTTTATTTGCCCCGCCGCAGGAAGCCGACTCTAGCGCTGATTGGCCCGCTGTTGGGGAGAGAGAGAGAGAGAGAGAGAGAGAGAGAGAGAGAGAGAGAGAGAGGGTGTGTGATTGTGTGTGTTGGAAACTTACTATATATGGTTTATTAGTAGTAGTATTATATATAAGAGAGAGAGAGAGAGAGAGAGCGGGGATGTGATTGTGTTAGAGACTTGCCATGATGTGGTATAGTCTTAACGGGAGATTTCCACCCGAGGGATTTTTTTCTATACCCCTTTCTCCATCATGTTTAGCCCCATTGCTTTTGAGATTTTAAGACGTTCGCCCTAGTAGTTTGGACATTTTAAGAAATTTTGCCCTATTTCTGTCAATTTTAAGACCTTTCCTGCCATTAAGGTGTCGATTTTTTCCTGGCGAGCGATAGCGAGTGTAATTTAAGAGCAACCGGCCTCTGACCGGGAAATTTTTCTACCGAAAAATGTACAAATTTATCTTGGAAGGGGGTCTAGGGGGTGTAATTTTAAGCTTGATGGAAACGTAGGGAACAAACTAAATACCTCCCCTTAAGGTAGCAGTAATTATAGAGTGGATGAGAGAGAGAGAGTTACATATAGTTACACAGACTACACAGACCTTGCGGTCCCTACTAGGTAGGGGTAGAGAGAGAAGGGGTGAGCTTGGACAATAGCGGTGAAGAAGGATTAGTAGAGAGTTGATTTGAATATGAATAGCATAGCATAGCAGTTCGGGAGAGAGAGAGAGAGAGAGAGAGGGTGAGAGAGAGGGTTGAAGGTTAGGGAAGGGGGTAAGGAAAGGAGAGGGAGGGGAAGGCCAGCTGGGGGAGTGTTTGGTGTAAGGGAGCCCACCTCGCTTGCTTTTCTCTCTCTCTCCCTCTCTCTTTGGCTGGTATCCATTCGGCCCCATTCAGCCTACTGTTTTAAGACGTTTACCCCCATACCAGGTGTTAATATTTTCCTGGCGAGCGGTAGCGAGACAGCATATATATATTATTGTTTTGACAAGCTAAGTTTGTACATTTTTCGATAGAAAAAGTTCTCCGGCGAAGCCGGATTTCTCCAAACAATGCTGGCTCGCTATCGCTCGTCAGGAAGAAATTGACACCTGGATGGGGATAAACGTCTTAAAACAGTTGGCTAAATGGGGCCGAATGGATACAAGCCAAAGAGCGAGGGAGAGCAAGATAAAAAAAAGCGAGGTGGGCTCCCTTAAGGTAGGCAGGCGGAAGATTGACTGTTTGAGGGGAAGGGCTAATCAATTAACCCTCTCAGACATATGACGCGATTTTGAGCCTATTGGGGATACTTTAAAGCCTTTGTTACCATCAGAGGTATTTAGAAACCTTTAGTTTAGTTACTTCAACCTCTGCAGTTGTCTTTGAGTTAGCTGTGGGCAGAAAACTAATTAATAAGAGTGAGAGAACTCGATTTCTTATTGCTAATCTGGCAACCTCTGCGTCATAAATGCGTGAAAGGGTTAAGTCACATCTGTCTTTCTTTTTTCCTTCGTAAGTAATTTTAGCTTTGCCTAACTAAATGAACCCTGCTTTAAGCCATTTAATTTTAATCTGATTACATGACAAATTTAGCATAATGTCTACAATATTCCGCAGTCTTGCTGGAGCTGATCAAGCCCTCCAGTTGATGGTGGGCCTAAACATGAGGGAAAAGAGGAGGTAGAGAAAAATAACCATCTCCCCGTGCATTAAACCAAATTCTCTCTCTCTCTCTCTCTCTCTCTCTCTCAATATATCTCTATTTATCTATATATCTATCTTTCTCTTTATCTCTCTATCTCTCAATATATCTCTATTTATCTATCTATCTATCTATATATCTATCTTTCTCTCTCTCTCTCTCTCTCTCTCTCTCTCTCTCTCTCTCTCTCTCTCTCTCTCAAATATCTATCTATATATATATATATATATATATATATATATATATATATATATATATATATATACACACACACACACAGTCGCACGCGTCCACGAACAACGGTAATTGAATCAAGTTTTTTTTTATATATTTTACTTTCCTCTTCACGACTTTATGTGATTTCAGGGTTCATTGGAGGGTTGGTGGGGGAGAGAGAGAGAGAGAGATAGTGAGTGTGAGAGTGGGGGTTAGTTGGGGAGAGGGAGGAATAGCACCGGAATCATCCAAGGTGGAGTTTCTAGCAAAAGTTTGAGAGAAGAGTTCGGCTTTGTCAGAGGAAGAAGTGATGGTTGTGCCATCAGAGTGGGAAAGGGGAGGGAAAGATGAGGAAGAAAAGTTGTTGGAGAGGTTTTTGGCTAGATGCCAGAAAGCTTGGGAAGAGCAAGAGTTGGATAATTCAGTGCATTTATTATTGATGAAAGGGTGCTTGGCAAGTAGAAGAACAGATTTGGCTTGATTTCGGGCAGAAACATATGAAGAATGAGATCCACGAGTTTTAAGGCGTCGGTACCGTTTGAATGCTTCCTCCTTGTTGCGGACAGCAGTAGAACAAGCGTGAGTAAACCAAGATTTTTTTTCCATGGGAAATCAAAGAAATACTGCCGAAGAGCCTCCCAGTCGGCAGCACCAAAGTGCCACAAGTACCGCTGGTTGGGAGGATCGGGTGGCTGTACTGGAGAGATAGCACAGGTGACAGATATTAGTTTATGGTCAGAGGAGCCCAAAGGACAGAAAAGATTTACAGTATAAGCAGAAGGGTTAGAGGTTAGAAATAAGTCAAGAATGTTGGGCCGATCTCCGAAGTGATCCGGGATGCGGGTGGGTTACTGGGCTAACTGCTCTAGGTCGTTTAGGATAGAAAAGATGTAGGCTTGTTCACCAGGTTGGTCAGTGGAAACAGAGGAGAGCCATTGGTGGTGGTGAACATCGAAATCTCCTAGATGGAGAGATTTCTGCGACAGGAGATCAGATGGATAGAATGTGTTCCACTTTAGAAGTTAGATAGTCAAAGAAATTGGATAGTCAGTAGAATTAGGGGAGAGATAAACAGCTCAGAAATATTTAGTTTGAGAGTGACAAGAAAGCCTTAGCCAGAGAGTTGAGAATTCATAAGTCTTAAGTTGGGAACACCAGAGAAAGCGAGATTGTTGCGCACATATACACAACGTCCACCTTTGTCTTGAAACTGAGGATAGAGATAGTAGGAGGATAGTATACATACATACATACATACATACTAATTAAATCCATATCAATTTATATCTGAGGAAAAAATATAAATCGAAATCAAGCATTGTGAAAAACGGCCATTAGTCCATGAAATACTGCCAGTTAATTGATAATGCCTCTTCTCTATAGCCTAGTTAATTACCTTATAAATACGTTGCTGTGAATATTTTATGGGTGCAATATTATAATGGTGCGATAGGTAGGGGCCCCCGTTTATTAGAGGGCTATTGAGGGGGTAGTGCTATATATATATTTTTTTTTTTTTTTTTTTTCTATGTGATTGAGAGAGGCAAAAGGCAGAACTGCCTATAGCGAGTGCCTCCCACATAGTTGAAAGAGTGACTGGGTCAAAATCAAGGGACGTTCGAGCCAAAATGCCTGGACACACGGAGTTTGAAGCAATTTAAGTCATAGGAAGAGGGAAAGACTGATTCTGGGAGAGAGTTTCGGAGCTCAGCAGTTGAATAGAATAAAGTCTGAGAATAACATTTCACTCTTGGGTTGGAGAGTTGCACAGAGTAGGGGTTGCAAGACGGGTACTACGTATCCTACGTAGAGGAGGTGGTATACACTGGGAAAGCTCTGAGGAACATTGATTATCATAGTAGCGATAGAATAGTGAGAGAGATGCAACATTGCGGCGAAGAGAGAGAGATTGCAGAGAGTTGGTGAGTGGGCGGGATTTAATGATACAAAAGGCTTTCCTTTCTACTCTGTTTAGGAGTGCGGTGTGAGAGGATCCTCCCCACACATGTGAACAATACTCAATACAAGGATGCACTGTGCCCCTGTACAGAGCAAGAAGCTGTGCAGGGGTAAAGAACCCCTTGAGGCGGTTGAGCACACCCAGCTTCTGGGAGGTTGAATTAGCAAGACTGGTAATATGGTCCTTCCAATTGAGAGCAGAAGAAAAAGAGACACCGAGAATATTGAGACAAGGTGAAGGATTGAGTTTTGTATTGTTGAAGGATAAGGGATAGTCCACTGGAAGTTCTGGACGGGTAGTAAGATGAAGAAATTGGGTTTTGGAAGCATTAAAAGTAACAAGGTTTTCCCTGCCCCAATTGGAAATAGTAGTTAGATCAGAAGATAAGTGTTGCATGGCTTCATTACGTTTGTCTTTGAGGGATTGCTGGCTGGGGCGTTCAGGAAAACAAATTGAGTAGTGTAAGGTTCAGTCGTCTGGCGTACGAATGGATGGGACTGGAGGTACAGTCGAGAAGATCATTTATGAAAATTAGAAAGAGAATGGGAGATAGGACAGAACCCCGAGGAACACCGGAGTTGATAGGATGAGGAAGTGAGCGATGGCCACCCACAACCGCAGCTATAGAATGGCCGGAAAGGAAATTAGAGACAAAGGCACAGATGGAGGGACAGAAACCGAAGGAGGGTAGTTTAGAAATTAAAGATTTGTGCCAGACTCTATCGAAGGCCTTCGATATGTCTAGTGCAATAGAAAAGGTCTCACCGAAGTCCCGAAAGGAGGATGACCAAGAGTTAGTAAGATATGAAAGAATATCACCAGTAGAGTGACATTTAAGGAAGCCATACTGGCGATCTGAGAGTAGATTATGAGAAGAGAAATGCTTAAGCAATTTGGAAGCAAGAATAGTTTCAAAACCTTTAGAGCTACAAATAATGAGAGCAATTGGACGATAGTTGGAGGGTTGAGAGCGGTCACCCTTCTTTGGGACAGGTTGAATGAGAGTAAACTTCCAGCAAGAAGGGAAGATGTTACAGGATAGACAGAGACGAAAGAGTTTGCCTAGGCAGGGGGTCAGCACGGAAGCATAGTTTTTTAGTATAACAGGAGGATCACCGTCCGGACCGTACGCCTTCTTAGTATTAAGCCCAGAGAGGGTAGAAAATACATCTTTAGAAGAGATTAGGATATTAGACATAAGTAGGGGAGAGGGGGGTGGAGAAGGAGGAATAGCACCGGAATCATCCAAGGTGGAGTTTCTAGCAAAAGTTTGAGCAAAGAATTCAGCTTTGTCAGTGTAAGAAGTGATGGTTGTACCATCAGAGTGGAAAAGGGGAGGGAAAGACGAGGAAGAAAAATTGTTGGAGAGGTTTTTGGCTAGATGCCAGAAAGCTTGGGAAGAGCTAGAGTTGGATAGTTCAGTGCATTTATTATTGATGTAAGAATGTTTGGCAAGTCGAAGAACAGATTTGGCTTGATTCCGGGCAGAAATATAGGAAAAATGAGACTCATGAGTCTTAAGGCGTCGGTACCGTTTGAATGCTTCCTCCTTGTTGTGGACAGCAGTAGAACAAGCGTGAGTAAACCAAGATTTGTTTGCATTAGACTGAGAGAAAGAAAATGGAATGTATGCTTCCATTCCCGATAGGATTACCTCGGTAATGCGTTCAGCACTCTCCGTGGGTCCACGGCCATAGAAGCAAAAGTCATTCCATGTGAAATCAAAGAAGTACTGCCGAAGAGCCTCCCAGTCGGCAGCGCCAAAGTGCCACAAGTGCCGCCGGTTGGGAGGATCGGGTGACCGTACCGGAGAGATAGCACAAGTGACAGATATTAGTTTATGGTCAGAGGAGCTCAAAGGAGAGAAAAGATTTACAGTATAAGCAGAAGGGTTAGAGGTTAGAAATAAGTCAAGAATGTTGGGCCGATCTCCGAAGTTGATCCGGGATACGGGTGGGTTGCTGGGCTAACTGCTCTAGGTCGTTTAAGATAGAAAAGATGTAGGTTTATTCACCAGGTTGGTCAGTGGAAACAGAAGAGAGCCATTGGTGGTGGTGAACATTTACATCTCCTAAGATGGAGATTTCAGAGATAGGAGAGATGGATACAATGTGTTCCACTTTAGAAGTTAGATAGTCAAAGAATTTTAGATAGTCAGTAGAATTAGGGGAGAGATAAACAGCGCAGAAATATTTCGTTTGAGAGTGACAAAAAAGCCATAGCCAGAGAGTTGAGAATTCAGAAGAAGATTGTTGCGTACATAGACGCAACATCCACCTTTGGCTTGAAACTGAGGATAGAGATAGTAGGAGGATACAGAGAAGGGTTTTCTGTCAGTAGTGTCATTTACACCCTTTTTTCCTTTCTTAACCCTTTTTTTTTACCGGCGACGTCTTTTTTACTTTATTTTGGCTGTTGTTATACACTTGTATTCAGTTTAAAAAGGGCCTCCAGCAATTAACCCCTTCTGTACCGGCGATGTATGTTTTTATTTATTATAGCTACATGTAGACGATTTTATGAAGCTTAGGAAGGATATATGGTAGCTAAAAGGATGAATTGAGATAGTCTGTAGCCTTTGAATGGGTAGACGTCCTTCCTAAGCTGTACAAAATCGTCTAATAGTTGCCAGAGCATAATGAAAATTACATCGCCGGTACAGAAGGGGTTAACAGGCTTCGAACTATCTCACGTAACCCTTTTTACTACCACAGATCCTTCCTAAGTTGCACAAAATCGTCCATTTATAGCAAGAATAAGATTAAAAGGACGTCGCCGGTAAGAAGGGGTTAAGCTTTGTTGTTCCATCACTATATTATAATTCATTACTTGCACATACAGTACAGTCGGCCAAATAAGTGATGTCGCGGCACCAAGTATATTTCGATCAATAATTGGCATCAGCGCTATCTAAGCATTCATTTATCGTTTCGAGTGGGATATACAAACATGTTCCTACCTTCACACACCCTATTCAACATCTGACAGACATTAATACAGCACACAGCGAGCCAAACGTAATGCCAGCCAAGACACGACTTATTTAGCCAACCGTACAACCACTTATAAAAATTCGTGGTCTTCCAATGATTCTATTTACGCTATTAAAACTATCTGGATTGATTTTGGGGTGGAACTTTTTGTCAATCCATAGAATATGTAGTTTTATAGTGGACTGATAGGAAAATATATTCATAGATTCGCTTCTAGAGATATACTTCCATAATTAGAAATGGTTTAAGGGGAGGTTTTTAGTTGATTCCCTAGACTTCCATCAAGCTTAAAATTACTCCCTCTAGACCCCCTTTCAAGATAAATTTGTACATTTTCGGTAGAAAATGTCCCGGCCGTAGGCCGGTTCCCCTTAAATTACAGGCTCGCTATCGCTCGCCAGGAAAAACTCGACACCTAATTGGCACGAATGGTCTTAAAATTGACAGAAATGGGTCGAAAGTTCTTAAAATCGTCAAAATAATGGGGCGAACGTCTTAAAAATAGAAAAGCAATGGGGCTATACATGGGGGAGAAAGGTGTCAAGAAAAAAATCCCTCAAGTGGAGACCTCCCTTAAGTCCACGAATTGTTAAGAGTGAGTGTACGGTCGCGGTAATAAGTAATGTTTCAGCTGTCATTACGGTTGGCAACAAGCCACTAATATCGCACAATTACAAAGGCAAAACAAACAAATAAAAAATAAAATAAAATTAAGTAAACAAATGGAATATGGCTGCAACAAACAAAAGCCGTTGCTAAACTTAAGGGGAGATTTTCACTTGAGGGATTTTTTTCTTTACCCCTTTCTCCCTCATGTTTAGCCCCATTGCATTTTAAGATTTTAAGACGTTCGCCCCATTAGTTTGGCGATTTTGAGAACTTTCACCCCATTTATGTCACTTTTAAGAACTTTCGTGCCATTTAGGTTTCGATTTTTTCCTGGCGAGCGATAGCGAGCCTGTAATTTTAGAGGAACCGGCCTTCGGCCGGGAAATATTTCTACCGAAAAATTTACAAATTTATCTTGAAAGGGGGTCAAGGGGGTGTAATTCCGAGCTTGATGGAAGTCTAGGAAACACACTAAAAACCTCCCCTTAAACAATTACAAAGCTACAACAAAGCAACAAATACAATGCAATACAAATATAAACAATGAATGGAATATGACGGCAAAACAAACAAAAAAAGCCGTTGGGAAACTTAGGGAGCCCACCTCGCTTTGTTTCTCTTTCTCTCCCTCTTCTCTTTGGCTTGTATCCATTCGGCCCCATTCAGCCTACTGTTTTAAGACTTTTACCCCCATCCAGGTGTTATTATTTTCCTGGCGAGCGGTAGCGAGCCAGCATATATATTGTTTTGTTTTGACAGCAAGATAAATTTGTACATTTTTCGATAGAAAAATCTCTCCGGCGAAGCCGGATTTCTCCATATAATGCTGGCACGCTATCGCTCGCCAGGAAGAAATCGACACCTGGATGGGGATAAACGTCTTTAAAAAGTTGGCTGAATGGGACCGAATGGATACAAGCCAGGGAAAGAGAGAAAGATAAAACAAAAAACAGGTGACCCCCCTTAAACAAGCCACTAATATCGCACAATTAATTACAAAGCTAAACGAAACCAAAAAATATAATAAAAGTTATTGAATAAACGTGATGCTCCTACTTTTTCTTCCTGCCGCTGCCAGTTCATTATGTTAATAGACGAGCCTTAGGGTATAAATCATTTTTATGTATTAAGGGGAGGTATTTAGTTTGTTCGCTAGACCTCCATCAACCTTAAAATTACACCCCCTAGACCCCCTTTCAAGATAAATTTGTACATTTTTCGGTAGAAAAATGTTCCGACCGGAGGTCGGTTGCTCTTAAATTACAGGCTCGCTATCGCTCGCCAGGAAAAAATCGACACCTTAACGGCACGAAAGGGCTAGATATGGGGCTAAATGTCTTAAAATATCCAAATTACCAGGGCGAAGGTCTTAAAATATCAAAAGGAATGGAGCTAAACATGAGGGAGAAAGGGGTCCAGCAAAAAGTCCCTCAAGTGGATATCTCCCCTTAAATTCCAGGTGATTAATTATATTTAGCGTATGCAATCACGGTTCTTTTACACACGAGGCAGGTTTTTTTTAGCGTTCTCTGACGCTTCGCAAAGCCGGTATCACACACGAGCGCTTTTTCCCTCAACATTTATCCCCAACATTGGTCTGGCAGCTTATGAGGTCAACGTTTACCATATTTCGGTTACGTGAATCCTTCTACCATCAGTCTAGTTTCCGATACCAGGGCAAAATACTCCATCAATGTTGCCAGAAAAATGTTGATCATCGAATGTTGACTATACAATATTTGATCTGGAGCGACTCATCCTATTTTATTAAGGGGAGTCACCGGCTTTTTTTCTCTCTCTCTCCCTCTCTCTTTAGCTTGTATCCATTCGGCTCCATTCAGCCAACTGTTTTAAGACGTTTATCCCCATCCAGGTGTCGATTTCTTCCTGGCGAGCGAGAGCGAGCCAGCATTGTATGGAGAAATCCGGCTTCGCCGGAGAAATGTTTCTATCGAAAAATGTACAAATTTAGCTTGCTGTCAAAACAAAATTAAATATATACTGGCTCGCTACCGCTCGCCAGGAAAATATTGTCACCTGGATGGGGGTAAACGTCTTAAAACAGTAGGCTGAATGGGGCCGAATGGATACAAGCCAAAGAGAGAGGGAGAGAAAGAGAGAAAAATAAAACGTTCTCTGGCGCTTCGTAACTCGCAAATAGATGCCAGCAATTAATTTATTTGATCTCGAGCGACTCATCATATTTTATTAATTTACTTTTTCAAACGACCGGGCTTTTGCATAATGTGTTTTGATTAGAATGTCTAGTTGATGTTGTTGTTTTTTTATGTGTAATTTTGCCAGATTCATAATTTCCGGTCTTCTTTGAGAGAGAGAGAGAGAGAGAGAGAGGGAGAGAGAGAGAGAGAGAGAGAGAGAGAGAGAGAGAGAGAGAGAGAGAGAGAGAGAGCGAGAGAGAGCGAGAGCGAGGGAGATGGAGAGAGGGAGAGCGAGAGAGGGAGCGAGAGCGAGAGAGGGAGAGCGAGAGAGAGAGAGTGTGTGTGTGTGTGTACAAAGGAGTACAAAGGAAATCAAGCAACAACAGATCTAGTGACCCCTCTAGGCTGCTTGTCCTCCAAAACACTGAGGATCAAGTGTCCAAACAGTGGCTTAGAGTGGGTAAGGGAAAATTGGAAAGGGAACTACTGCCCTGGAACTAACGTCCGCGGCAGGATTAGGAAGTTAGTAGGGGACAGTTGGGTTAGTAAAGAGAGAGAGAGAGAGAGTGTGTGTGTGTGTGTGTGAATGTGTACAATTTTGAAAGCACTCTACACTTTACTCTCAAGCCAATTCAAAATGCATAAATTCCAAGCAAGAAATTGTCATTATTATATATAAGTAACACCCCGTTCTTAACATTAATCATCAATTACAAACCCCAATGTACTTGAATACACTAACGAAAGCATATGGTCCTACCGGGATTCCAACTCGGGACACCACACCCAGAACATAAGCCCCTAAGCCATTACACCGCCAGATGGTTCAAATGCCAACACATAGGAGGTACCCACATGTTAAAAGCATTTACCTAAATACCTATGGAAGAGTGTCCATGCTTTAAGGGGAGGTTTTTAGTTAGTTCGCTAGACTTCCATCAAGCTTAACATTACAGCCCCTAGACCCCCTTTTAAGATAAATTTGTACATTTTTCGGTAGAAAAATTTCCCGGCCAAAGGCCGGTTCCTCTTAAATTACAGGCTCGCTATCGCTCGCCAGGAAAAAATCGACACCTAAATGGCACGAACAGTCTTAAAATTGACAGAAATGAGGCGAAAGTTCTTAAAATCTCTAAAGTAATGGGGCGAACGTTTTAAAATATCAAAAGCAATGGGGCTAACCATGAGGGAGAAAGGGGTCAAGAAAAAAAATCCATCAAGTGGAAATCCCCCCCAATGAACTCTAGCACGGCGTGATAAAAAATACTTAACCTTTTCCTATTATATTAAGCAGAAGATAATCCTAATATCTCTCTCTCTCTCTCTCTCTCTCTCTCTCTCTCTCTCTCTCTCTCTCTCTCTCTCTCTCTCTCTCTCTCTCTCCTCTGTAACTCAAAAACGACTAGAGTAATCGAGCTAATATTTCTACCATTTGGGAAGAGTCAGTCAAGGAATAGATGTGGGAATTTACAGCCCATTTGCTCTAGCCCTTTTTGAGTTACAGAGGATAGAGTTCATGATTTCTCGCCTACTTACAGCGAATAGACTATAGTTTGAGGCTCCATCGCATTGGAATCGTAACTAGATTCAAGGCAGAAAATGCTGGACAGTTGAAATCTTATAAAACTTGAATTTTGAAGCTGCCAGATTACAATTGCCCGTAGAAATTGACGGAAAAGTTGCTTGTGTGGCACCGCCTTAAGGGGAGATGAGTATATTTTGTGTTCGATTATTTCATATATTTAATATTTGTTTAGTTTCCTCCCTAGACCTCCATCAAATTTGAAAAATACATCCATTAGATCCCCTTTCTAGATTAATTTGTAAATTTTTCGGTAGAAAAATGTCCTGGCCGAAGGCCGGTTCCTCTTAAAATTGCAGGCTCGCTATCGCTCGCCAGGAAATAATCGACACCTAAATGGCACGAAAGGTCTTAAAATTGACAAGGAAATGGGGCGAAAGATGTTAAAATCGCCAAACTAATGGGCCAAACGTCTTATAATCTCAAAACTAATGGGGCTCAACATGAGGGAGAAGGGGACCTGGAAAAACGACCCCCCCCCCTTAACAGAGTAGGCAATTATATCTACGATCATTACCCCAGAAATGAAAAACACTTAGACATTTTAAAGACATTACTCTCATCTGGAAATATGCATCTAATTAATGCAAGTGCTTTTAACGGTAGAGAAAAATTATATTTAAAAAAACCGGACCTAAAAATAAAAAAGTTAATATACTTTCATTTTGCACAATATTTCTTAAATGCACCATTACTATCTTAATTGAGTTTATTTGTGTTGCTCGATTAAAGTTAAACGCTTCGTATATATAAACAAGTATAAGTCTATCTAGCTATATATATATATATATATATATATATATATATATATTATACTCGGGCGCATACCCCATATATTTTGTTTTTATTATTATTAATATTATTGTTTTTGTTTTGTTTTATGTGGGTTTTTGTTTGTTTTTTTTTTTTTTGGGGGGGGGGGTGGAGGGGTGGCAAACAAAGTAAGTAAAACCATTTTTTTATATTATAAAGAAACTGGTTATATCAAGTTGTTTTTCATAAATAAACAGTTAGTTCCGGATACTTTGATATGGGTATTCTTAATAAAAAAAATCGTTTAGATGTACATCAGCGACAAGTCACAATGTCGTATTTTCAGAAGGATCAGGAGAACTCGGCCTATGAGAGAAGTTGAACAATGAGAACGCGGTATGTGGGAGATGGACAAAGAAAACTAGGCCTCATGAAGAAATCGGACTAAGAATTTGACCTCAAGGAAATGTCGAACTAAGAGAACGTGATCTCTGGTAGAAGTCGCACTAAGAAAACTTGACTTCTGGGAGAAGTCAGACTAAGAGAATTCAACCTCTGGGAAAAGTCGGACTAAGAGAACGCGGCCTCTGGAAAAAGTCGGACTAAGAGAACGCGGCCTCTGGAAAAAGTCGGACTAAAAGAACGCGGCCTGTGGAAGAACTCGGACTAAGATAACGCGGCCTCTGGAAGAAGTCGGACTAAAAGAACGTGGCCTGTGGAAGAATTCTGACTAAGAGAACGTGGCTCTGGAAGAAGTCGGACTAAGAGAACTTTGCTTCTAGGAGAAGTCGGACTAAGAGAACGCAGCCTCTGGAAGAAGTCGGACTCTGAGAACGTGGCCTCTGGAAGAAGTCGGACTAAGAAAACTTTGCTTCTGGGAGAAGTCGGACTAATAGAACGCTGCTTCCAGGATAAGTCGATCTAAAAAAAAATACAGCCTCTGAAAGAAGTCGGACTAAAAGAAAGCGGTATCTGCCAAAGTTGGACTAAGAACATGGTCTTTATGAGAAGTTGAACTAAAGGAATGCAGCCTCAGGCAGAAGTCAGACTATGAGAACTTGGCCGCTGGGAGAAGTTGGAACAAGAGAACGCAGCCTCTGGGAGAAGTAGCGGACTGAGAGAACGAGGCCTCCGGGAGAAGACGGTCCAAGAAAACACGGCCTGTGAAAGAAGTCTCACTAAGAATGTGGCCTCTGGAAGAAGTCGGACTAAGTGAACGCCGCCTCTGAGATAGGTTGAACTAAGAGAACACAGCCTCTGTGGGAAGTAGCTGACTGAGAGAACGAGGCCTCCGAAAGAAAACGGCCCAAGAAAACGCAGCCTGTGAAAGAAGTCTGACTAAGAGAGTGTGGCCTATAGGAGAAGTTGGACTAAGTGAACGCGACTTCTTTGAGAAATTGGATAAGAGAAGTCGGTGGAGGGGAGTAGTGTAGATTTGGTTAGTCGGCCTCGCGGATTAATACTGGAATTAATACTGGAATTAATCATCAAACATGGAGAAGGCCTCTCATACACAGTGATAATTTAGTGTACATTATAGAACGCATAGTAGCCAGCGTAAAGTTAAAAAGACGGCACTGGTACTTAGAGGGTTAATCGAGGGACTTGGTATTTCAGAGCTGGCAATGCTGTGAAAGAGATTGAAGGAATAAATGGCACGAATGGTCTTGATATTGAGAAAGAAATGGAAGGAAAGCACTTAAAATCGACAAACTAATGGGGCGAACATCATAAAATCTCACAATTAATGGGGCTGAACATGAGGGAGAAGGGAGGGGGTCCAAAACAAAACACTCCCTCCCCCTTAAGCCAAATAAAAGTGTGTATCCACCATCAATACCACCACCAACTACACTATCACCACCACCACCATCACCACCAACTACACCAACACCACCATGACCTCCCCCTCCCACCCCATCCACCATTTCCATCAACTACCCCCAATCACCACCAATCTCCACCATCTCCCCCATCACCACCACCACCATCATATACCCCTTCCACTATCACCACAATCTACACCATCTCCCCCCTCCACCACCACCATCTCCACTATCACCACCTCCCTTCACCCCCCCCCTCATCTACCATTACCATCAACTACCCCCAATCACCACTAATCTCTACTTCCCCCCCCCACCATTCACCATCTCCACCAATCTCCCCCACCACCACCACCATCAACTACACACCATAACCACCATCAACTACCCCCAATCACCACCAATCAACACCATCTCCACCATCAACTACCCCCAATCACCACCAATCTCCACCAATCACCATCAATCTCCCCCCCCCCCCCTCCACCAACAACAAGCCAGCGAGGTAGCCGAGAATATCTGCAAATTAAATTGAATTATAAGGTGTAAATGGCTATTAAGTTTCAGAAAGATTGAGTTGAGTTTCGGGGCGACAGGCGGAATACAGGCGTGAAATTTATGAGGCGAAGTGGGAGGTGTTGTGCGAAGTGGGCAAAAGTGGCGGTGGTGGGGTGTGTGTGAGAGGAAGAGGGGGGGGATAGATGGATGGAGGGATAGATAGACAGTTAGAGAGAGATTTATATAGATTTACATACTTATTAGATACACTGGCCACACAGACCTTACGATCCAAACGAGGTGGTGCAGGACTTAATTCTAGTAGAGATGGCATATCCGATAGAAAAGGAAAGTTGAAGGAAAGGATAGAAACAGAGAGAGAGAGAGAGAGAGAGAGAGAGAGACTTGGTTTGACTTAATAACAATCATTTACCACTCCTCGGAATGGACGTTTAGGATTACCGTTCACTTTTATACAATCAATATGAGAGAGAAAGAGTGTGTGTGTGTGTGTGTGTGTGTGTGTGTGTGTGTGTGTGTGTGTGTGTGGACTTAAGGGGGGTCACCGATTTTTTTTTTTTTTCTCGCCTTTTCTCTTTCCCTGGCTAATATCCATTCGGCCCCATTCAGCCAACTGTTTTAAGACGTTTATCCCCATCCAAGTGTCGATTTCTTCCTGGCGAGCGATAGTGAGCCAGCATTCTATGGAGAAATCCGGCTTCGCCGGAGACATTTTTCTATCGAAAAATGTACAAATTTAGCTTGCTGTCAAAACAAAAATATATATATGCTGGCTGGCTACCGCTCGCCAGATGTGTATGTGTGTGTGTGTGTGTATATGCATCCTATTTTACACCCAGAAAATCAACAGTGCTCGCGGCGTCAAAAGCGAGAGGTGGGTTGTTTCTGGTTTGTTATTGTGAGGGTTTCGGCGGGTTCGTACATCTCGCCCCCGTTCAGCCTGTATGGGCCGAGAGGGACCCTCGCACCGAGAGTGAGAGATAGGGCCTGTTAGCACGATTGTTTTGTGATGGCAACCTATTTGTTTAATCATGATTTAATATCCCAGATTGGTACGGGGAGGAGTGGTGGTGGTGGTGGCGGGGAGATGGAGGAGGAGGAGGAGGTGGTGGAGGAGGATGGAGGTGTAGTGAGAGAGAGAGAGAGAGAGAGAGAGAGAGAGAGAGAGAGAGAGAGAGAGAAGAGTTAGTATCTCAGAGACCTTGCGGTACATTCCGGGAAATTTCTCGAAGTAGGAGAGAGATTGTTTAGTGCGCTACACTCATTACAGAGTGTGAAAAATACTGTCTACTCTCTTCTTGAACTGCTTCACTAAAGGTTACCAGAATACGATGGAGAATACGTCATCGTGCTGAAGGGGTTGAACTTGTATGTATGTATAGGGAGGTGTGGTAGAGTGGTCATGCCACTGGACTGGTAATCCAATGGTCCCGGTTCGAATCCCGATGTATCAATGGGAAGATATTATTGGGATGGAATTTGTGTTGTACCTAGTATCAGTGCATTACCACAAAACCCACCGAAACGCCAAATAAATACCCTCATTGTTCCCTGATTAAATAGCACTGTATGAATATTCCCATATTCAAAATATGCTATAGGGGTGCAATGCCTAGTGAGTTCATTGCTCAATAGGTGGCGTTGTGAGAGTGAGGGTCCGAGTCTAGGTGGTGAGATAGTGAAGCACCCACACCGTGGATGGGCAACCGGGCCCCGTGCATCCTGCGAAGGCAAGATAGCAGGGGAGCTGGTTGCATCTCAACGTGCTTCACATGTCTCACTCCCTAGACTGGAACGAGACCTCACGGGCTTCACCGTTGTATGTACGGTGAATGTACAGGCTCTCAGCCTATGCCCGAGAGGGAGTAGTTGGAATATGGAAGAAAAAATATGCATGTATGAGTGTAAACCCATGTCCGGAGGTTCAGTTGGAACCTAGAACATAATTAACAAAGGTATCTGATAAATTGTGGTTATTTTTATATTTTATCGCTATGTGTTGTATTAATGTCTGTCAGATGTTGAATAGGGTGTGTACAGGTAGGACCATGGTTGTATATCTCACTCGAAACGATGAATGCTGATGCCAATTATTGATCGAAATATACTTGGTGCCGCGACATCATTTATTTAGCCGACTGTACTGCATAGATGGATTAGATAGATAGATAGATAGATAGATAGATAGATATAAATTAAGGGGAGATTTCCACTTGAGGGATTTATTTCTGGACACCTTTCTCCCTCATGTTTAGCCTTATTGATTTTGAGATTTTAAGACGTTCACCCCTATTATTTTGGCGATTTTAAGAACTTTCGCCCTATTTATGTTAATTTTAAGACCTTTCGTGCCTTTTAACTGTCGAGTTTTGTCTGACGAGCGACAGCGAGTCTGTAATTTAAGAGGAACCGGCCTTCGGCCTGGAAATTTTTCTACCGAAAAATGTACAAATTTATCTTGAAAAGGGGTCTAGGGACTGTAATTATAAGCCTGATGGAGGTCTAGGGATATAAACTAAAGACCTCCCCTTAAGGGGAGGTTTTTAGTTTGGTCCCTAGATATCCATCAAGCTTAAGATTACACCCCCTTGAGCCCTTTTCAAGATAAATGTGTACATTTTTCGGTAGAAAAATGTCCCGGCTGAAAGCCGGTTCCTCTTAAAGTACAGGCTCACTATCGCTCGCCAGGATAAAATCGACACCTAAGTGGCACGAAAGATCTTAAATTTGACAGAAATGGGTCGAAAGTTCTTAAAATCGTCAAAATAATGGGGCGAACGTCTTAAAATTAGAAAAGCAATGGGTCTAAACATGAGGGAGAAAGGAGTCAAGAAAAAAATCCCTCAAGTGGAAATCTCCCCTTAAGATAAACGCGTAATGAATGTACTAGATATAATGTTAACCCCTTCTGTACCGGCGACGTGTTGTTTACTTTATTGTGGCTACTCTGTGACGATTGTAGTCAGTTTAAAAAGGGCCTCCAGTAATTAACAGGCTTCGAACTATCTCCCTTAACCATTTCACCACCACAGATCCATCTTCTTAAAAGAACGGCACTGGCACTGAACGGGGTCGATCTTGATACCAGGGTGGGGATGCAACGTTCTTTCAGCTACCGTAAAATGATCTTTGTCAAGGGGGTATACTTCGGACATTTCTGGATAAAGTTATATAAGCTACAGTTATGGAAAAATGGCTGTGCATTATGGAAGAACATCGCAGACATACTTGTTCTTCCATAACATCAGGTATTTATCCCATAACTGCGGTTCATTATATTTTTTTCCAGACTGTCCGAAATTATCTCCCCGTCCAAAGTTACGTCATGTTACCGGTACCATATATCAAAGGAGTACAAAGGAAATCAAGCAACAACAGGTCTAGTGACCCTTCTAGGCTGCTTGTCCTCCAAAACACTGAGGATCATGTGTCCAAACAGTGGTTTATAGTGGGTAAGGGAACATTGGAAAGGGAACTACTGCCCTGGAACTAATGTCCGTGGCAGGATTAGGAAGTTAGTAGTGGCCAGATGGGTTAGCAACTGAGGGGAGGATAAAATAAAGTTATTCATTTACAAACGCAGTCAGTCGACTATAGTCAGTTTAAAAAGGGCCTCCAGCTATTAAAAGGCTTCGAACTATATCCGTCATAACCTAAATATAATCCTCTAAATGTAGCTGAAATCAAATATAAAAAGACGTCGCCGGTATTGAAATGGTTAAATAGTTTATGTATTCCATTGCTGGCGCCTGACATGAAAGATAATTAGCATATCGAAATCCACAAGTTAAAATTCCCTTCAGTTCATTTTATTAGTTAAGCATCTTATAATTGGTGCTAATCGTTAATAACAATCTTCATTTGTTGAAAAAAAACATTCACACAGGTGTATATATATATATATATATATATATATATATATATATATATATATAGAGAGAGAGAGACATAGATAGATAGATAGATAGATAGATATATAGACAGACATAGAGAAAGAGAGAGAGAGAGATTATACCCTACACACAGAATTTCATGAAGGGTTTTTCCACATATCAAACGCGCGTCAGACAGCTTTTAATAATTCATTCACTGCCCGTTTAATGTTTTTGTAATTAGTTGAACGATTGAATGGATCCCTGGTTTAGTCGTTCAGGCAAAATGGTAACCGAATTATCCGCATATGTAGGGAGGAAGCTCTATGTGTGTGTGGTGGAAAGAGTATATGTGTGTGTGTGTGTGTTAGTGTGTGTGTGTGTGTATATGTATGTGTGTGTATGTTGTGTGTATATGTGTTTGTGTTGGTACGTTTGTGTGTGTATGATGTAATGTATGTGTGTGTGTTAGTGTGTGTGTGTATGTTGTGTGTATATGTGTTTGTGTTGGTACGTTTGTGTGTGTGTGTGTGTGTGTATGATGTAATGTAAGTGTTTTTGTGTATATATATATATATATCATGTTTTATGGATTTGCGTGGGCTGTTTCTAAGTAAATAATGACACAATTATTTACTGCTTAGAAACACCGTACGCAAATCCATAAATATATTCCATGTATACACATAATCACACACACACACACATAGTAAAGCACACACACACATACACATACACATACTAACATACACACACACACACATACACACACTAACATACACACACACACACACATACACACACTAACATACACACACGCACACATACACACACTAACATACACACACAAAAAAGTATTTATATTATTTTATTTATTTATATTTTTGTACAAGTTCATACATCAGATAGGATTGTTCTTGGCTATGAGAGACATTTGTTTATGTGGAGTGGGTCAAGTGTCTAAATTTTGATTGGCCTATTGGGCCAAAAACAAATTTCCAAAATTAAAAAATCAATATATATATATATATATATATATATATATATATATACCGTTGGAATCGCACGACGTGACGAATCTAAATATACCATCAACAAATCGTAATTCGAACATCACCTGTCAAGTGCCTAAATTTTGACTGGGCTGAAACCCAGGTTATTTTGGAAAAATATTTTTGATTATGGGAGAATGGCTTGACGAAAACTAAATCTGCGACCGGCTATGGAAGCTGTCGGTCGAGATAAATCGATTGGCACAAAGTAGAATTAATTAATCCTTCCTAAGCTTCATAAAATTGTCTAAATGTATCTGAAATCAAATTAAAAAAGACGTCACCGGTACTAAAAGGCCTTAAGGGGAGGCAGACCGTTTTTCTGGACCCCCTTCTCCCTAATGTTTAGCCCCACTAGTTTCGTGATTATAAGACGTTCGGCCCAATAGTTTGGCGATTTTAACACCTTTCGCCCCATTCCGTTGTCAATTTTAAGACCTTTCGTGCCATTTAGGTGTCGATTATTTCCTGGCGAGCGAAAGCGATCCTGCAACTTTAAGAGTCCATTACAGTCCATTTGGAGTCCATCAGCGCTCTGTGTTAACACTATCTGGTGCAACGTGTTGGGGGTTATTATGGTATTTTGTTGAATTATTAGAGGTTTTTATTTGTTTTATCCATTTTCGAACAATGTGTTTTTAGTTTACCCGCTAGACTAGGAAAAACGCCTCTCCAAACCCCCTTCAAACTAAAAAAACGTCTCCCAGACCGCCTTCAAGCTAAATGTGTAAATTTTTCGGTAGAAAAATTTCCCGGCCAATGGTCGGTTTCTACCAAATTGCGGGCTCGCTATCGCTCGCCCAGGAAAAATGGACACCTTATTGGGTTGAAGCATCATATAATCGCCAAACTAATGCGATGAAACGTCTTAAAATCTCCAAGCTAATGGAGTAAAACTGGGAGGCTCCAAATTGGCCCGCCCTGCACCTAATATGGTTAAGCCCTCTCCTCTGTGTTACGGTTCTGGAGACACTACTGTATATGTGCTTAACCCCTTCTGGTCCGAGGACGTCTTGTTTACTCTATGCTGGCTACTAGTTGACGATTTTAGTCAGTTTAAAAAGGGCCTCCAGCAATTAACAGCTTCGAAATACTCACTTAACCCTTTTTACTACCTCCGATCTTTCTTAAACTGCACAAAATCGTCTAAATATTAATATTTTGTGTCATGCCCCAGCTAGGGTTCGAACCCAGGCCAGTAGTGCAGCACTCCAGCACCTAAACCACTAGACCACCGAGGAGCTTAAAAGTTGTGGCTTCATTTGGAATTATATCCCATCCACCACCACCCGCTCCGACTCGTGATCTAAACTAAATTTAAATAAAAAATACGTCGCCGGTACCGAAGGAGTTAAGGCAAATATATACAACTAGGAGGGGTACCCGGCGTTGCCCGGGTTTAAATTCTACTACCATAATCACCATCATCAATCACTACTACCACAATCATCACAATACTACTACCATAATCACCGGCCTCGACCTCCCTGTGCCTCATTAAACGGCGACCTCGATTTCGGCCGCTAAATGACCTCCGATTTTGGATCTGACCTCATCCGTACCCCCATTTTGGGGGGCTGCGAACAACTTTTGTTCCATACACCTTTTCGATCGGAGGCCTCCTTCTGCCCCAAACGGCCATTTTTGTTCGCATTTTTTTCGCTCCCGTATACTACATAAGTTCTGCCGAAAATTGTATTAAACAAAAGTGTCTCTGATTTCCACTAAACTCACCTAAAACTATCTCCAAAGCCTGGGCTTTCCAACGGTGCCCCACACTCCCACCTGGCACCAAAACTGTGGGAGGAGTTTAGTAACAAAGGTCGGGTAACTGACAAACATTGACCTTTATTTATTAAGATACAATTATCAACTTCCAGGGAAACAAGCAAGGACCGCCAGCCAATCCCTTCTCCTTCAAGATCCAGCAGCCCACCATAGTCGACCTCCCCACCAGCGATAGTGAGGACGCGGGGAAAGAATTGTAGAGTATAGTTGTTGTTGTTGTTGTTGTTGTTCCCCAGGCTGCCTGGCCGAACAGCCCCAAGGTCCCGAGCAAGGCCAAGGCCACAGAGCGCCCCCACAAAACCCTCCCTGCTTACCACTAACAAAACCCAGGTGACCGAAGCCACTCTAAGGCAGGGAGCTAAGGAGGGCGCGGAAATGCCCGGGAAACCAAAGCCCCACCCAAGGCCCTGTGCCCCTCAGCAATTATGAAGGGAAAGTTGAGGGGCAAGGGAAAAATGTGACGCTTTGGCTCCCAATCTGCCAACTTTTAGGTTGGCAGTAGGGAGGTCGATCCACGGAAAAGACGCCGTCACTTGAGATCTAGAAGATATATAAGTAAAAGGAACAGTCAGAGTAAGCTATGGGTATGGCAGAGATCGCTCAGCTCTCACTCTGATAGACCAGCCCATCACCACATGACTAGAACCCAATCCTCTCAGCATCAGCTAGGAAAGGCCCTAGAAAGCCGCCTTTGGCGGGGGGATAGCTCCCCTACTTCAACTCCTTTCGGAGTTGGGCACCCGCCAAATTCACTGTAGAGTATAGTTCCTTGCATTGGTGTACAGTCGCGCTAATAAGTGATGTCTCGGCACCAAGTATGTTTAGATCAATAATTGGTATCAGTAATATATAAGATTCATTTCTTCATATTGAGTGAAATATACAAACATGTTCCTACACTTACCCACCCCTATTCAACATCTGACAGACATTAATACAGCATAGAGCAAGCCAAACGTAATGACAGCTGGGACATGACTTATTAGCGCGACTGTACCTATATTCAATATACAAAATATGTGATTACTGCTGCTGTTTTTTGTTATTGTTTTTGTTGTTTTTTTGCTGGGGTTAATAAACTAACTATCTATCTATCTATCTATCTATGTGTTCAATGGCCATGTATAGTGGTGTATCATAGCTGTGTCATGTTCTATCTATCTATCTATTGCCTGACGCCGTGATCCCCGAAGGGGTGGCCACGAACGAACCGCCCCCATGCACCTCTGTCCCCAGTCAGTCGACGCCCCTCCCCCCAACCAGCACCACCTTCGTTCATGTACTTCCTCACTCCATCCTTCCACCTCATATTCGGTCTACCTCTCCCCCTCTGTCCCTCCACCTCGCTCTCATACATGTTATTATGTTACAGATAATTAATATTCTTGTAAAAAAAAATACAAAATACAAAATACAAAGTAGCAAAAGTGGGTATTGGGCCTGATCATATACAGTAGATAGATTGATAGTAAAAAAAATGTATAAACATTGTACAGTGGCGCTAATAATTCATGTCTCAGCTGTCATTACGTTTGGCTCGCTATGTGCTGTATTAATGTCTGTCAGATGTTGAATAGGGTGGGTAAGTGTAGGAACATGGTTGTATATCTCACACAAAAAGGAAGAAATCATGTGTAAATATTTCTGATACCAATTATTGATCGAAATATACTTGGTACCGAGACATCACTTATTAGCGCGACTGTACATTGGATATTAAGGCTCTTTAAGATTAAAATATTCATCAAAGAACCTGATCTAAATATATTTATAAATTGTAATTATGTAAAAACTGTAATCTTTGCAGACCAAATAAAACAAAATCAGTTTCAGTTTCAGTTTCAGAGTGCTGCATCACGACTTGAAGATGAAGAGGGGCAATAGTGAGGAAATGCACAGGAATGGCAAAGGTACATGATCGTACAGTCGCGCTAATAAGTGATGTCTCGGCACCAAGTATGTTTTGATCAATAATTGGTATCAGCAATATCTAAGCTTCATTTCTTCGTATCGAGTGAAATATACAAACATGTTCCTACACTTTCCCACTCTATTCAACATCTGACAGACATTAATACAGGCCAGAGCGAGCCAAACGTAATGACAGCTAGGACATGACTTATTAGCGCGACCGTACATTGTGGTGCAGTTATAGGGACATAACTTAAGGGGAGGTTTTTAGTTTGTTCCTTAGAACTCCATCAAACTTAAAATTAAACCCCCTAGACCCTGTCACTCTTTCAACTATGGGGGAGGCACTCGTTACAGGCAGTTCTGCCTTTTGTCTCGCTCACTCACATAAAAAACAAAATCAATATATATATATATGAAATCCTTACAGCTATAATATGAAATTATGTAAAACAAAAACAATTGTATTGTATTATTTACTATGATTATAAATTCTCTGTTAAATTCCATATGCATTAATTGCCCAATTGCTAGAATTGCTATATAAAAATGCAATGTTGTATAAAAGTATGATGACTGCCACACACTCAAAGCCAGTATAGACTTTTTTGTTTATCCAACCTCCCTCAATATTTTTATGGGCCCTCGCATTTCAGTTAAGGGGGGGGGGGTGACCTGTTTTTGTTCTGTCCTTTTCTATCTGTCTCTGGCTTGTATCCATTTGGCCCCATTCAGCCTACTGTTTTAAGACGTTTATCCCCATCCAGGTGTCCATTTTTTTACTGGTGAGCGGTAGCGAGCCAGCATATTTTTTATTTTTGTTTGACAGCAGGCTAAATTTGTACATTTTTCAATAGAAAAATGTCTGGCGAAGCCGGATATCTTCATATAATGCTGGCTCGCTATCGCTCGCCAGGAAGAAATCGACACCTAGATGGGGATAAAAGTCTTAAAACAGTAGGCTGAATGGGGCCGAATGGATACAAGCCAGTGAAAGAGAGAAAAGGAGAGAAATAACAAAAAAGCAGGTCACCCCCCTTAAATAATTTTGGGATCGTAAAATGACACAATTGAATTTAGAGTTTTGGCGTTTTTGTCGAGGGTGCTAAAAAGTGAGTGTGTGTGTGTGGAGGTGGGTTAATTAAATGTGATAGTGATAGGGTGGTTGTGGTTGTGTTGCGGCTTGTTATAAATGTAGTGTTGTGTGGGTTGTAGTGTATCAGGGGTTGTGAATGTGATAGTGGTAGGGAGAGGGGGGGGTTGTGGTTGTGTTGGGGCTTGTTATAAATGTAGTGTTGTGTGGGTTGTAGTGTATCAGAGGTTGTGAATGTGATAGTGATAGGGGGGTTGTGGTTGTGTTGCGGCTTGTTATAAATGTAGTGTTGTGTGGGTTGTAGTGTATCATGGGTTGTGAATGTGATAGTGATAGGGTGGTTGTGGTTGTGTTGGGGCTTGTTATAAATGTAGTGTTGTGTGGGTTGTAGTGTATCAGGGGTTGTGAATGTGATAGTGATAGGGGGGGGGGGGGGGTTGTGGTGTGTTGTGTGGGGTCACCGTTTTTTTTTTTTTTTTTTTTTTTTCTCCTTTTCTCTCTTTCCCTGGCTTGTATCCATTCGGCCCCATTCAGCCAACTGTTTTAAGACGTTTATCCTCATCCAGATGTCGATTTTTTTTCCTGTCGAGCGATAGCGAGCCAGTATTGTATGGAAAATCCGGTTTCGCCGGAGAAATTTTTCCATCGAAAAATGTACAAATTAAGCTCGCTGTCAACAACAAAATATATATGCTGGCTCGTTACCGCTCGCCAGGAAAATATTGACACCTGGATGGGGGTAAACGTCTTAAAACAGTAGGCTGAATGGGGCCGAATGGATACAAGCCAAAGAGAGAGGGAGAGAAAAAGAAAAAAAGCGAGGTGGGCCCCCTTAAATGTTTTAGTGATAGGATGGTTGTGATTGTGGTTGTGGTTGTGATTGTGATTGTGATTGTGGTTGTGGTTGTGGTTGTGATTGTGGTTGTGGTTGTGATTGTGGTTGTGATTGTGGTTGTGGTTGTGATTGTGGTTGTGGTTGTGATTGTGGTTGTGATTGTGGTTGTGATTGTGGTTGTGATTGTGGTTGTGATTGTGGTTGTGATTGTGGTTGTGGTTGTGATTGTGGTTGTGGTTGTGATTGTGGTTGTGATTGTGGTTGTGGTTGTAGTTGTGGTTGTGGTTGTGATTGTAGTTGTGGTTGTGATTGTGGTTCTGGTTGTGATGTGGTTGTGGTTGTGGTTGTATTTGTGATTGTGGGTGTGGTTGTATTTGAGATTGTAGGTGTGGTTGTGATTGTGATTGTGGTTGTGGTTGTGATTGTGGTTGTGATTGTGGTTGTGGTTGTGGTTGTGATTGTGGTTGTGATGGTGGTTGTGATTGTGGTTGTGGTTGTGGTTGTGATGGTGGTTGTGGTTGTGATTGTGATTGTGGTTGTGGTTGTGGTTGTGATGGTGGTTGTGATTGTGGTTATTGTTGTGGTTGTGATTGTGGTTGTGGTTGTGATTGTGGTTGTGGTTGTGGTTGTGATTGTGGTTGTGGTTGTGATTGTGGTTGTGATTGTGATTGTGGTTGTGATTGTGGTTGTGGATGGCTATGAATGTAGTGTTGTGTTTTGTTTTTTGTTTTTTCTATGAGTAAGGGAGACAAAAGACAGAACTGCATGTAGCGAGTGCCTCCCCTAGAGTTGAAAGAGTGGCAGGGGCAAAATCAAGGGATATTCGAGCCAAAATGCCTGGACACACAGAGTTTGAAGCAATTTAAGTCATAGGAAGAGGGAAAGACTGATTCTGGAAGAGAGTTCCAGAGCTCAGCAGTTGAATAGAAGAAAGTCTGAGAATAACGTTTCACTCTTGGGTTGGAGAGTAGAAGAAAGTCTGAGAATAACGTTTCACTCTTGGGTTGGAGAGTAGAAGAAAGTCTGAGAATAACGTTTCACTCTTGGGTTGGAGAGTTGCACAGAGTAGGGGTGGGATTGTGTAGTGTAATAGGGGTTGTAGTTGTGGTGTATTGGGTGGTTGTGGTGTGTTGTGGATTGTTATGAATGTAGTGTTGTGGGGTTGTAGTGTACCTGGGTAATTAAGGAGGGTCACCGGCTTCTTTATTTTTTTCTCCTTTTCTCTCTTTCCCTGGCTTGTATCCATTCGGCCCCATTCGGCTAACTGTTTTAAGACGTTTAACCCCATTTAGGTGTCGATTTCTTCCTGGCGAGCGACAGCGAGCCAGCATTGTATGGAGAAATCCGGCTTCGGAGACATTTTTCTATCGAGAAATGTACAAATTTAGCTTGCTGTCAAAATAAAATATGTATATGCTGGCTCGCTACCGCTTGCCAGGAAAATATTGTGGGTAAACGTCTTATTGATGTGTTGTTTGATCATAGTATGGTAGTGGTTGTAAATTTAACTAGAAGGGAGATCTTGGGGATGTTCTTTAAAGCTTGATAGAGGTCTAGGGAGGAAACTACAAAAATAATAAATAAATAAATAAATTAATGTGGTGTGTTGTGGATGTTATGAATGCAGTGTTGTGTGGGTATAATTGTGCTGTGTTGTGGATTCCATTGATGTGTTGCAGTAATGTGCAATGTTGATGATGTAGATGTCCACCCCTTCTAACCGTTACACCATCAAGACGTCACCATCAATTATATTCAGTTTACAATGGTATATCTTATATATATATATATATATATATATATATATATATATATATATATAATATATACAGTATATATTCAGGCCTAAATAGGAAAAGTGGGGATTGGGCCTGATTTTTTTTTTTTTTTTTTTTTTCTATGTGAGTGAGGGAGGCAAAAGGCAGAACTGCAAGCTAAGGTAATCAACATGATCCTGTAGTAAAGTTAAAGTAATCAACATGATCCTGTAGTAAAGTTAAGGTAATCAACATGATCCTGTAGTAAAGCTAAGGTAATCAACATGATCCTGTAGTAAAGCTAAGGTAATCAACATGATCCTGTAGTAAAGCTAAGGTAATCAACATGATCCTGTAGTATTTACACTGACCACCACCCTTTGAAGTTTTTTAATCAGTTCCACAACCGGAATATGAGGCTAACTAGATGGTCTTTAATGTTGCAGGAGTATAATTTGGACATTCGCCATATTGCCGGGTGTGACAATGTGATAGCTGACTGTTTGTCCAGGGTGGAGGACCCAGGGTAGATCACCACAGGTGTGTTTGGTGGAGTGGAGAAAAATTAGGCTTGCCCCTGTAGTGCAACGCCGCCAAAAACACTATTAAAAAATATAAAACTTCACATAAAAACTTTCTTTTTGATAGTATATAAGTGCAGTATATCACAGCAAGCATCTAAGACACTCTGAGTTGTTGTCTTAGTAGGCTAGGCTTGGTGAAGCTTGCTCGTTGAGCGTGATATAATTATTATGATGCTATTATTTTGGGGAAGTGTTGTGCAGATTTTTGTTTATAATGCAGTGTTTTATGTTTGTGATCGTGCCTTGTTTTCACAACTTGGGAGAGTAGCTGGGTGATGCGGGGTTGGTGGGCATTCTGTCTGGACATATGTGGAGTTCACCTGAGGCTGAAACGTCACACATCTTGGGCGGGGTGTTACGCTGGCCAGCTTGCCAGAATGCACTCGTAACTCGCTAGCGCTCGCCAGGGCAGTGAAATGGGCTACAATAATCGTAGAACGATGTTCTTTCTTTCATAGAGTTCATGTTGTCACAGACAGATCAGTGGTGGTCTTTATTCTTGTCTGTGACACTTGGAAGCATTTTATATCATTGATAGAATATAAGATGCATTGTGTGAAGTTGTAGGGAGAAAGAGAGCGAGCAGCGAGGTGGTAATTTGTGCGTGTGTATGTACGTGTGACTCCCTCGCTCGGGCGGAGGTTCCCACGCTCTTGATTGGCCGGCGGGCCTGACGCGTCATATGACGCCTGCTCTTCATGACGTAGTTGTCTGTGATTGGAGGCCACCGTCCTAGGAAGTTGGTGTGGGCTCCTGCCCGCGTGTCTCCTTCAGAGCTTGGCATAGCGTGCTTGGTCCTACATGTCCTTTGCAATCTGTCCCCCAATCTAACCCCCTGTACTACTATTTCTCTCTCTGAACTTCTTCTTTTTCATACTTCTCTCTTTATTCAATTACTTATCCCTTCTGGTTCTGCATACGACTTCCATAGTCGGCCAGTCGTATTACCAGCACCAGTTCTCCATATATGTTTGCACTAGCTTTAGAGATTATTAGAGTCATAGTCACATGTATCATAGTATTGGGGTGCTTCTAATTATTGAGTTGTTCTTTCCTACTATTTAATGCTAGACAGTGGAGGGTATCTTTGGTCGTTGTCTGAGTTATGTATGTGGCAAGTCAGAGCCTGTACAACATCGACGAAGCTAGGTAGCCTGTAACCCTTGTGCATATTTTCCTTTGCGAGTGTAGCAGTATACAGGTGAAGGGCTTTTGCCTACTCTTACCTGTATGCTTGCTACCTCATTTTGTTGACCTTTGTGGAGCGCCAGGGTAAGACCAGATACTTGAGATCTGGACTTACCAAGAGAGCCTCCAAGTCACTTAACGTAACATAAGAGAAATCTGTTCAAGGGTAGACAGTAGGTTACGAGCATGCTTGCGCTCTGCCTAGTTTCCTAGTACCTTTTATGCCACTGCTAGACTTTATTAGTGAGAAAGACAGCATTGTGTTTATTAACTTTCATTGTGTATGCTTTAGGAATTATTCACGCCTTATTTTAGCCTAGGTTGATGCATAGTGCACAACCCAGTTTGGCTGTTACGTTGGCTAAGGAAGTACTGTTTTTGAGTGGTTATTATTAGTGCTGTCACAGAGTTGTTGCACTCCCTTGTTATATATATGTATCCTACTTATTGGTGTATTTAAGATACACTCTTTGGTGTCCTGCCCCTGCATTATTTCTGTTCTATATTAACGAGCATCTTAGAGCATCAGACCTTTCTATAACATTCCATATCTGTTTGCTGTAGGACTAGACTTCCAGTGTTTCCATATCTGTTTGCTGTAGGACTAGACTTCCAGTGTTTCCATATCTGTTTGCTGTAGGACTAGACTTCCAGTGTTTCCATATCTGTTTGCTGTAGGACTAGACTTCCAGTGTTTCCATAGAGCATTGCTGTAGGACTAGACTTCCAGTGTTTCCATATCTGTTTGCTGTAGGACTAGACTTCCAGTGTTTCCATATCTGTTTGCTGTAGGACTAGACTTCCAGTGTTTCCATATCTGTTTGCTGTAGGACTAGACTTCCAGTGTTTCCATATCTGTTTGCTGTAGGACTAGACTTCCAGTGTTTCCATATCTGTTTGCTGTAGGACTAGACTTCCAGTGTTTCCATATCTGTTTGCTGTAGGACTAGACTTCCAGTGTTTCCATATCTGTTTGCTGTAGGACTAGACTTCCAGTGTTTCCATAGAGCATTGAAGAGTTTAGTGTTGAGTACAGACTCACACTAAAGTTAACGTAAGCATATATTCCTTTATTAAATCTTGTTATAGTTTATTTAAGCATTGTTATTACTTAAGAGCATTTTATTAACGTAAAGTACTCCTGTTGTGAGTTGGCTTTGCCGTCACCGGAAAGCCTTTGTAGAAGTGCACTAAAAACCCAGTTAATTGATACCCCGTTATCCAGTAGATTAACTCTGGAGGGTTTAAGTGTTTTGTTCACCGGCGTAATAGTTCGAGGGTTTGGAATTAGCGTACCGTTGTTGCAGATATAGCCTATCATCTAGTCCATTATTAAGTGCCCTTGTTATTTCGTAGTGCCGGTCGTAACAAATGGAATGAAATGGAAGATTAGTTGTACTGAAATTTAAGGGGGTGACCTGCTCTTTATTTCTGTCCTTTTCTCTCTTTCTCTGGCTTGTATTCATTCGGCCCAATTCAGCAAACTATTTTAAGACGTTTATCCCTATCTAGGTGTCGATTTCTTACTGGCGAGCGATAGCGAGCCAACATTAAATGAAGAAATCCGGCTTCGCCGGAGAAATTTGTCTATCGAAAAATGTACAAATTTAGCCTGCTGTCAAACAAAAATTAAAAATATGCTGGCTCGCTACCGCTCACCAGTAAAAAATTGACACCTGGATGGGGATAAACGTCTTAAAACAGTAGGCTGAATGGGGCCAAATGGATATAAGCCAGAGAAAGATAGAAAAGGACAGAACAAAAACAGGTCACCCCCCTTAATGTAAACTCTATGGAATAGGAAATGTGATGAAAACATATTGGCTGTAATGTATTTGTATGTTTTTTTTTTCTTTTTTTCTATATTCCAACTACTCCCTCTCGGGCATAGGCTGAGAGCTAAACACGGTGAGGCCCGTGAGGTCTTGCTCCAGTCTAGGGAGTAAGACATTCGAAGCAACTCCATCTCTGAAGCCGCTTCGCCTCCGTGCTTCACCGTCTCATCTCCCACACTCTGACCCTCACTCTCAGAACGCCACCTATTGAGCAATTAACTCACTAGGCATTGTCCCCCTGTAACATATTTTGAATATGGGAATATTCATACAGTGCTATTTAATCAGGGAACAATGAGGGTATTGTTTTGGCATTTCGGTGTGCTGCGGTAATGCACTGAAACTAGGTACAGTACAAATTCCATCCCAATAATATCTAACCATTGACATATTGGGATTCGAACCCGGGTCCATTGGATTACCAGTCCAGTGGCAAGACCACTCTGCCACACCTCCCAATCGACCAAGGGCCAAGGCACCTTTCCATCAACTTAAAATGTGATCATATATGGGTATGATTACATTAGTCCTAGCAATATAGTCCATTTGTTTCCAGCTGAGGGTAAATTGAATTCCCTAGTAGCTGATTTCTCGATACCTAATAGAATACTATGACACTACTATGGCTGTGTGTCGTATTAACCCTCTCAGACATATGACGCGATTTTGAGCCTATTAGGGATACTTTAAAGCCTTTGTTACCATCAGGGGTATTTAGAAACCTTTAGTTTAGTTCTTCAACCTCTGCAGTTGTCTTTGAGTTAGCTGTGTTGAGCCTATTGGGGATACTTTAAAACCTTTGTTACCATCAGGGGTATTTAGAAACCTTTAGTTTAGTTACTTCAACCTCTGCAGTTGTCTTTGAGTTAGCTGTGTTGAGCCTATTGGGGATACTGTAAAGCCTTTGTTACCATCAGGGGTATTTAGAAACCTTTAGTTTAGTTACTTCAACCTCTGCAGTTGTCTTTGAGTTAGCTGTGTTGAGCCTATTGGGGATACTTTAAAGCCTTTGTTACCATCAGGGGTATTTAGAAACCTTAGTTTAGTTACTTCAACCTCTGCAGTTGTCTTTGAATTAGCTGTGTTGAGCCTATTGGGGATACTTTAAAGCCTTTGTTACCATCAGGGGTATTTAGAAACCTTTAGTTTAGTTCTTCAACCTCTGCAGTTGTCTTTGAGTTAGCTGTGTTGAGCCTATTGGGGATACTTTAAAGCCTTTGTTACCATCAGGGGTATTTAGAAACCTTTAGTTTAGTTCTTCAACCTCTGCAGTTGTCTTTGAGTTAGCTGTGTTGAGCCTATTGGGGATACTTTAAAACCTTTGTTACCATCAGGGGTATTTAGAAACCTTTAGTTTAGTTACTTCAACCTCTGCAGTTGTCTTTGAGTTAGCTGTGTTGAGCCTATTGGGGATACTGTAAAGCCTTTGTTACCATCAGGGGTATTTAGAAACCTTTAGTTTAGTTACTTCAACCTCTGCAGTTGTCTTTGAGTTAGCTGTGTTGAGCCTATTGGGGATACTTTAAAGCCTTTGTTACCATCAGGGGTATTTAGAAACCTTTAGTTTAGTTACTTCAACCTCTGCAGTTGTCTTTGAATTAGCTGTGTTGAGCCTATTGGGGATACTTTAAAGCCTTTGTTACCATCAGGGGTATTTAGAAACCTTAGTTTAGTTACTTCAACCTCTGCAGTTGTCTTTGAGTTAGCTGTGTTGAGCCTATTGGGGATACTTTAAAGCCTTTGTTACCATCAGGGGTATTTAGAAACCTTTAGTTTAGTTACTTCAACCTCTGCAGTTGTCTTTGAGTTAGCTGTGTTGAGCCTATTGGGGATACTTTAAAGCCTTTGTTACCATCAGGGGTATTTAGAAACCTTTAGTTTAGTTACTTCAACCTCTGCAGTTGTCTTTGAGTTAGCTGTGTTGAGCCTATTGGGGATACTTTAAAGCCTTTGTTACCATCAGGGGTATTTAGAAACCTTTAGTTTAGTTACTTCAACCTCTGCAGTTGTCTTTGAGTTAGCTGTGTTGAGCCTATTGGGGATACTTTAAAGCCTGTGTTACCATCAGGGGTATTTAGAAACCTTTAGTTTAGTTACTTCAACCTCTGCAGTTGTCTTTAAGTTAGCTGTGTTGAGCCTATTGGGGATACTTTAAAGCCTTTGTTACCATCAGGGGTATTTAGAAACCTTTAGTTTAGTTACTTCAACCTCTGCAGTTGTCTTTGAGTTAGCTGTGTTGAGCCTATTGGGGATACTTTAAAGCCTTTGTTACCATCAGGGGTATTTATAAACCTTTAGTTTAGTTACTTCAACCTCTGCAGTTGTCTTTGAGTTAGCTGTGTTGAGCCTATTGGGGATACTTTAAAGCCTTTGTTACCATCAGGGGTATTTAGAAACCTTTAGTTTAGTTACTTCAACCTCTGCAGTTGTCTTTGAGTTAGCTGTGGGCAGAAAACTAATTTTGGAGAGGTAATTATAAGAGTGAGAGAACTCTATTTATTATTGCTAATCTGGCAACCTCTACGTCATATGAGTCTGAATGGGTTAATGCCAAGTTTTCATAATTAACAGCATATTTAGCTGCAAAAATTACCTTAGCTGAGTAAACAAGATAGTAACGTGGCAATTTACTATCAGCTGGAAAAAATGGGTTAACCCATAGGTTCAGCTTATATGATAGGGTTAACCCATAGGTTCAGCTTATATGATAGGGTTAACCCATAGGTTCAGCTTATATGATAGGGTTAACCCCATAGGTTCAGCTTATATGATAGGGTTAACCCCATAGGTTCAGCTTATATGATAGGGTTAACCCCATAGGTTCAGCTTATATGATAGGGTTAACCCATAGGTTCAGCTTATATGATAGGGTTAACCCCATAGGTTCAGCTTATATGATAGGGTTAACCCATAGGTTCAGCTTATATGATAGGGTTAACCCATAGGTTCAGCTTATATGATAGGCTTAACCCATAGGTTCAGCTTATATGATAGGGTTAACCCATAGGTTCAGCTTATATGATAGGGTTAACCCATAGGTTCAGCTTATATGATAGGGTTAACCCATAGGTTTAGCTTATATGATAGGGTTAACCCATAGGTTCAGCTTATATGATAGGGTTAACCCCATAGGTTCAGCTTATATGATAGGGTTAACCCATAGGTTCAGCTTATATGATAGGGTTAACCCATAGGTTTAGCTTATATGATAGGGTTAACCCATAGGTTCAGCTTATATGATAGGGTTAACCCATAGGTTCAGCTTATATGATAGGGTTAACCCATAGGTTCAGCTTATATGATAGGGTTAACCCATAGGTTCAGCTTATATGATAGGGTTAACCCATAGGTTCAGCTTATATGATAGGGTTAACCCATAGGTTCAGCTTATATGATAGGGTTAACCCATAGGTTCAGCTTATATGATAGGGTTAACCCATAGGTTCAGCTTATATGATAGGGTTAACCCATAGGTTCAGCTTATATGATAGGGTTAACCCATAGGTTCAGCTTATATGATAGGGTTAACCCATAGGTTCAGCTTATATGATAGGGTTAACCCATAGGTTCAGCTTATATGATAGGGTTAACCCATAGGTTCAGCTTATATGATAGGGTTAACCCATAGGTTCAGCTTATATGATAGGGTTAACCCATAGGTTCAGCTTATATGATAGGGTTAACCCATAGGTTCAGCTTATATGATAGGGTTAACCCATAGGTTCAGCTTATATGATAGGGTTAACCCATAGGTTCAGCTTATATGATAGGGTTAACCCATAGGTTCAGCTTACATGATAGGGTTAACCATAGGTTCAGCTTATATGATAGGGTTAACCCATAGGTTCAGCTTATATGATAGGGTTAACCCATAGGTTCAGCTTATATGATAGGGTTAACCCATAGGTTCAGCTTATATGATAGGGTTAACCCATAGGTTCAGCTTATATGATAGGGTTAACCCATAGGTTCAGCTTATATGATAGGGTTAACCCATAGGTTCAGCTTATATGATAGGGTTAACCCATAGGTTCAGCTTATATGATAGGGTTAACCCATAGGTTCAGCTTATATGATAGGGTTAACCCATAGGTTCAGCTTATATGATAGGGTTAACCCATAGGTTCAGCTTATATGATAGGGTTAACCCATAGGTTCAGCTTATATGATAGGGTTAACCCATAGGTTCAGCTTATATGATAGGGTTAACCCATAGGTTCAGCTTATATGATAGGGTTAACCCATAGGTTCAGCTTATATGATAGGGTTAACCCATAGGTTCAGCTTATATGATAGGGTTAACCCATAGGTTCAGCTTATATGATAGGGTTAACCCATAGGTTCAGCTTATATGATAGGGTTAACCCATAGGTTCAGCTTATATGATAGGGTTAACCCATAGGTTCAGCTTATATGACGGGGTTAACCCATAGGTTCAGCTTATATGATAGGGTTAACCCATAGGTTCAGCTTATATGATAGGGTTAACCCATAGGTTCAGCTTATATGATAGGGTTAACCCATAGGTTCAGCTTATATGATAGGGTTAACCCATAGGTTCAGCTTATATGATAGGGTTAACCCATAGGTTCAGCTTATATGATAGGGTTAACCCATAGGTTCAGCTTATATGATAGGGTTAACCCCATAGGTTCAGCTTATATGATAGGGTTAACCCATAGGTTCAGCTTATCAGTATTATGTAAATATTAGACAGCATCAAAGATAGACTGTGTGCAATTGCAGCTCTAACTTTTGGGATTTTGCGAGTTCTCGTTTATTGGCATATGCTGTTTTCAAAGGGTGTTTTTTTTTTTATCAAGTTTACTTTAATTTCATATTAAAGTATAAAATGTCCACGCAATTACATTTTTGGATCAATATATTATAAGAAATAGGAAGGGGAGGATTAAATAAACTAGTAAACGTTTCTTTTTTGCATGCACATAGCAATTTTGCTACACGGCACTTTATCATCCCTCTTTAACGGTCTTGCGATTATAGTGGGTGCCAACCATATCGTACCTCACCTCACCCAGCACCTACTCTGACCACTGGCAGACTTTGACTGGCCAGTCACGGCCGTGTGGACAACACAGGCGTGTTAAGCCCCGTCCACACCATCGAGCACTGACCGTCGGGCACCAGGGAAATGTCCGTCATGGGGCAAATTCAGCGGGCAAACCAGGGGAATGACCGAGGCGGTAGTTGAGCGAAATCACCAGACACTGCCCGGTAGTTGAGCGAAATCACCAGACACTGCCCGGTAGTTGAGCGAAATCACCAGACACTGCCCGGTAGTTGAGCGAAATCACCAGACACTGCCCGGTAGTTGAGCGAAATCACCAGACACTGCCCGGTAGTTGAGCGAAATCACCAGACACTGCCCGGTAGTTGAGCGAAATCACCAGACACTGCCCGGTAGTTGAGTGAAATCACCAGACACTGCCCGGTAGTTGAGTGAAATCACCAGACACTGCCCGGTAGTTGAGCGAAATCACCAGACACTGCCCGGTAGTTGAGCGAAATCACCAGACACTGCCCGGTAGTTGAGAGAAATCACCAGACACTGCCCGGTAGTTGAGCGAAATCACCAGACACTGCCCGGTAGTTGAGCGAAATCACCAGACACTGCCCGGTAGTTGAGCGAAATCACCAGACACTGCCCGGTAGTTGGGCGAAATCACCAGACACTGCCCGGTAGTTGAGCGAAATCACCAGACACTGCCCGGTAGTTGAGCGAAATCACCAGACACTGCCCGGTAGTTGAGCGAAATCACCAGACACTGCCCGGTAGTTGAGCGAAATCACCAGACACTGCCCGGTAGTTGAGCGAAATCACCAGACACTGCCCGGTAGTTGGGCGAAATCACCAGACACTGCCCGGTAGTTTGCCGGTGGATATGGGGATAAAGGGGGCCTGTGGAAGGAGGGGAGTAGTGTGGAGTTTGATCTTGAATTACCAATTATATTTTATCCTATTTTTTTACGGATGTGTATCCGGTAAATCTGGTGGAAGAAATCCAGAATGTAATATGTGCAAGCACTTTACTAACGGTCACTGATGGTTTTAATTATTTTTTGCTTTAGAATATTGTATGAGTTGGGTCCCCATTTATATTGACACTATTTGTATAGATATTTTGTATTATTATGCGTATTATAACTAGTATTATTATTATTGTTGTTTTGAGAAAGTCACCCCTCCATGAGCTTGTGCACTAACTAAGTAACTATATTGATTTAATATGTTTAACGTATACGTATGCTGACCAGATCAGCAACCCGTGTGATGATTGAAGCGCCATCAGAGATTATATAATACTGTAAACCCATAGGTTAAGCTTATCAGTGTATTACGTAAATATAAGACAGCATCAGAGAGAGAGAGTGTGTGTAATTGCAGCTTTAACTTACGGAATTTTGCGAGTTCACTCGTTTATTGGCATATGACCTTTTGAAATGTGTTGTGTTTTTTATCTTGTTGACTTTAATTTCATATTAAAGTATAACCCATTCCCACGTAATTTATATTTTTGGATAATTATATTATAAGAAATAGGAAGCTGATGAAATGAATTATTTATCTTCAAACAACTTTCTTTTCTCTTTTGCAACATAGTAATTATTATGCTACACAACACTTTACATCTCTTTAATTGCCCTGCCGAGCATCTTGTCTGACCACTGACAGACTTTGACTGGCCAGTCACGGCCGTGTGGACAACAACACAAGCGTGTTAAGACAGACTTTGCCCGGTGAGGGGGCACAGCCTGCCAGACACTGCTCGTCCGTGAGGTAAGTGGTAAGTGGTAAGTGATTAGTGGTACGAAGTGAGTTTAGTGGGGGCGCTCTGTTATGGCCTTTGCCTTGCTTGGGACCTTGAGGCTGGTAGGTCAGGGGAGGTGTGGTGGACTGGTCTTGCCACTGGCCTGGTAATCCAAAGGTCCCGGGTTCAAATCCCGATGTATCAATGGGAAGATATTATTGGGATGGAATTTGTGCTGTACCTGGTATCAGTGCATTACCACAAAGCCCACCGAAACGTCAATAAAATACCCTCATTGTTCCCTGATTAAATAGCACTGTATGAATATTCCCATATTCAAAATATGCTATAGGGGTGCAATGCCTGGTGAGTTATCTGCTCAACAGGTGGCGTTGTGTTTGTGTAAAGTGTGAGAGTCCGAGTGTAGGGAGTGAGACAGTGAAGCACGGGAACGAGGTGGCTTCAGAGATGGGGTAGTTTCGGGCCAGGAGTGAGCACCGTGCCTCATGTGAAGGCAAGATGGCAGGTGCTCGTTGTACTCTACGTGCTTCACATGTCTCACTCCCTAGACTGGAACAAGACCTCACGGACTTCACTGTTCATTGTAAAGCGGTGAATGTTAAGGCTCTCAGCCTATGCCCGAGAGGAAGTAAGTTGGAATATAGAAAAAAAAAAAAAAAAAAAAAAAAAAAAAATGGGGAACAAACAACCTGACTAGCGACTTAAAGGCCTAGCCCGGCCAAAATAGTTGTGTATGCCTCCATTGTAATTGTATTGTTATTTTACCTAGTTTTAATAATTTATAATTTTTGTAAATCAGAGTGAACTACTTTCCAGACAAGCACCCCTGATTTAGTCCCCAATAATATTAGTTAATAATATTAGTTATGCTCGATAAAGAGTTTTATATCAGACCAAAATAAATATAATTTGCATTAAAATTTACTACCAGCCGCACTGGTTTAACCCGTCATGTACTGGCGAGGTCTTTTGTATTAAATTCTGGTAACTATACCATTTTTCAGCTTCGGACGGGCAGCTACCAATTAAAAGGCTAGACTCAATGTATAGTTTGCTACCATATATTCCTCAGAAGCTTCAAAAGTCTCAAATGAAGCTGAACAAAAATATGAGAGTTTGCCAGAAAGTGACCATTGCACTATAATAGCCGTTTGTTGGACATTTACTGAAGATGCTCCCTTCTCCCCCTATAGATTTTACAGTTGTCTTAGTTATTTACCAATGGCAGGAGTGGTAGTTTTGACATTTTCCTTTCTCCATAGTATTAAGCCCCATTTGTTTTAGAGAAAAGACGTTAAACCCATTATTTTATCTTTCGCCCCATTTCATTGAAACTAAAAACTTCAGTGCCATTTAAAGTGTAATTTTTTTGCTGGCGAGCGATAGTAATCTTGAAATTTAAGAGGAACAAGGCCTGGACATTTTTCTACCTAAAACAAAAAACAATCTTTAAAGAGAGTTCTAGGGTGTTTTTGCAAGATTGAAGGTCTAGCGACTAAACTAACAAATATAGGAAGAATCAAATAAATAAATAAATAAAAAAAAACACAAAAAAAAAATCACCCCTTGACGATGAGATTACCTTTCAAGAATACATTTAGGCCATCAATTGATAATATAAACTATTTAATAAATCTTCACTTTTAAGTTATTAACTCAGGCTAGTATGAACAAATTAACAATTACCAATGTTTATTTCATATAGCTTATAGTACAAGTCCACTACAGTATATATAATTCCAGATTTAATAGAATGCATGGAGTCAAAACAAAAGTAATCTTATTTCTAATTTTATTTAAAATATTAATTCAAAATTATAACATTGCCAAGAAACTAAAGTAAATGTATAACTTAAAGTTTACTTCCAATAATAAAATTGAAATATGTGAAGCTAAATAACCATCATCTAAGTATAGTTCTTAATCATAAAAAAAAACTACTGTAATTTAAAACCATTTCAGACTATTGCATATTTCCATTTAAACGGCTTTGCAAAATTAAATCTATTCCGATAATTTTATTACACCAAAACTCCAAACCCAAGGAAACAAACTAGTTTAAATAATTTAGAATTTTATTTTCTTAAAAAAAACATTAATTCACTTACATCTCAAGTCATTGATATTTTTCCCCACAAAAGATCGAAGTTAATGGTTACCCCTGAGAACATTCCTACCCCAAGAGTTAGTTTACCACTTGCTGAAGAGCCATATACTAAGAATTTGGAGACTTGAGCTTACGAGCCTAGGAAGAAAACTTTGACCTCTCAACCAAGCTTTTGATAAGTTCTTAAAGTTTCTCATGCGGTCGCAGATCCCTGGAATTTGCAGTCCTTATTTGCAAGTCGCCAACACAGCCTGGAAAAAGGTGTACTGTAATTACACAAGTTGTTCAGGTATTAAACGCCTTTATAGTTTAATTATTAGAATGTTTTAAATATGTAGACCTATGTGATAGGCTAAACTAGGTTGAAATCCCGGTGAATCACAAGCCTTTTTTTCGTAAATTGCATTGGAAAGTAGGGAAGTTAAATAAATTAACATAAATTTAAAATAATTAGATTGTCCGGCATTTCATTAAAACATCAGTTTAGCTCAATATTAAAGAATATTCGTGGAAAGTATAGTTTTAAAGTTAAAGGACAAGTAATAATTTACAGAAAGTTTAAAGTTAGTTAACAAATTACCAAGATTTAAAAATTTCCACAAAACTAGGTTAATTATCAAAGTTAAGAGTACGCTAAATTTTAAAATTGTTTTTTCATTAATTTCACACAGACAGTTTACCACATTAAAATTACAATGTATAATATTTCTATGTGTAAATTATAGCATGGCATTATAATTCAAAACTTGCTAAACAAACCAAAACTGTTATGATAACATAGAAACTCTAAAAATCTAATCAAACTAAACCAAAAACTATTAAGAAAGTACTATCAAAACAACGGTTACAACTCTTAATAACTTGATGTTGATGAACTATGGATTTATCACTATAGCTTACCTGTGGTGGTGGTCTTCCGTGTCTGATGTCCAGGTGAGAACTGATACATTTGCCGAATTTCCCTTCATATTTATACCCCATCCTGAACGGTAACTGACGCCCCATACATTCTGCAAAACAAACGAATGACAACGAAACCAGTGATCATTCTGAGAAAATTTGAACCCCAAAACTAATCGATGTGTCAAACCTGGACAATTTGATTTCGAGACTAAAATGATCATGAGAAGGAATATACGAAAAATGAACATAAAATTACACTTTGTGTTTCATATTATCACTAAATAATCTAATTAATTCATTTCACTCCCGAAACTAAACACCTCTCAATAAAATTAATGAAAGCATGTGATCCTCCCGGGATTCGAACCTGGGATACCACATACAGATCTTAAACACTAACCATTAAACCACCAAGACCGTTACATAATAATAAGCTTAACCACTTCAACAAGAGGACGTTCCCGGGCGTTTCCTCGCCCTCCCCAGCTCCCCGCCATGGAGTGGCTTCGGTCACCCAGGCTTTATTGTGGTCGGCAGGGAGGGTTCTGTGGGGGCGCTCGGTTATGGCCTTGGCCTTGCTCGGGGCCTTGGGGCTGTTCGGCCAGGCAGATTGGGGAACAGCAACAACAACAACAACAAGAGGACGTCGTTTTACCTTCTATTCCGGCTAAAGTTATACGATTTTATCCAGTAAAAGAAGGACGTATATTATCCAGATCATAATTATTTACCCCTTTGAGCCCTAGAGGTAGATTATAAGCCAAAGAAAATCGTTTAATAGCAACCATAATGTAATCGTGGTGAAGGGGTTAACACTATCTGATCCGACGTTTTGTTGGATATAATATTTCGCTTAATCCATTCCGTACCGGCGACGTCTTTTTAATTTTTATTCTAGTTAAATTTATACGTTTTTTGTGCAGCTTAGGAAAGATCTGTGGTGGTAGTAAGAAGGGTCAAGTGAGATAGTTCGAAGCCTGTTGATTGTTTAAAAGACGTTGCCGGTACAGAAGGGGTTCAATGTTCTTGGGGTTAAAATAATGGATTATGCTTGATTTTGCCGCCATTTTCGAGCAATATTTGTGCCCAAGACTATTAAAAAAAATCTTCCCAGAATTCCTTCAGACTAAACAAAGGCCCACCCAGACTCCCTTTAAGCTAAATTTGTAGCCTACATTGTTCGATAGAAAAATGTTTCGGTCGAACGCCAATTTCTTCCAAGTTATCCCAGGCTTGCTATCACTCGGCCACAAAAAAAAAAAAAAAAAAAAAAATCCATATTTTTTTTCGCCAAAATAATGGGATGAAGCGTCTTAAAATTTCCAAATTAATGGAGTGAAATCGGAGATGTAAAAAAAGAAGACTCCGCTTGTATTAAGGGGGGTGACCTGCTTTTTGTTATTTCTGTCCTTTTCTCTCTTTCTCTGGTTTGTATCCATTCGGCCCCATTCAGCCAACTATTTTAAGACGTTTATCCCCATCTAGGTGTCGATTTCTTCCTGGCGAGCGATAGCGAGCCAGCATTATATGAAAAAATTCGGCTTCGCCGGAGACATTTTTCTATCGAAAAATGTACAAATTTAGCTTGCTGTCAAACAAAAATAAAAAATATGCTGGCTCGCTACCGCTCACCAGTAAAAAATTGACACCTAGATGGGGATACACGTCTTAAAACAGTAGGCTGAATGGGGCCAAATGGATACAAGCCAGAGAAAGATAGAAAAGGAGATAAATAAAAAAAGCAGGTCACCCTCCTTAACGGTAGCCGTAATAAGATGAAGTATTGAATCACATCCTCGAATACTGAAAGTAGAGGAAATATATAAATAGATATATAAATAGTTATATAAATAGATATACAAATAGATATACAAATAGATATATAAATAAATATATAAATAGATATATAAATAGATATACAAATAGATATATAAATAGATATATAAATAGATATACAAATAGATATACAAATAGATATATAAATATATATACAAATAGATATATAAATAGATATACAAATAGATACTGTATATAATAGATATATAAATAGATATATAATAGATATACAAATAGATATACAAATAGATACTGTATATAATAGATATATAAATAGATTTATAATAGATATACAAATAGATATATAATAGATATACAAATAGATATATAATAGATATACAAATAGATATATAATAGATATACAAATAGATATATAATAGATATACAAATAGATATACAAATAGATATATAATAGATATACAAATAGATATATAATAGATATATAAATAGATATACAAATAGATATATAAATAGATATACAAATAGATATATAATAGATATATAATAGATATATAAATAGATATACAAATAGATATATAATAGATATATAAATAGATATATAAATAGATATACAAATAGATATATAATAGATATACAAATATATATAATAGATATATAATAGATATATAATAGATATATAATAGATATATAAATAGATATACAAATCGTCGTCTCACTGAAGGTATTAACCCTATGTCCTTTTAATTTTATTCTGGCTACTATTAGACGATTGTGTTCAGGTTAGGATAGTGTTATAGTAATTATATAGCTTGGAACTAACTGAACTAACCCCTTCAACTATCACAGTTCCTTACGAAGCTGCATAAAATTGTCTAAATAAAGCTAGAAGACAATTAAAAAGACATCGGTACTGAAAGGGTTAATGATTCGAGCAGCCACACTAATAAAATAGTGTAATGAAGCTTTATAAGCATCCAAACAAATTTGAACCGTAAAAACCCAATGAATCTTTAATAAGCCCGTCAGAACAACTTGAACGGATTGACCACAAGTGTTCGAACCGCGCGAAAGAAAAGGATGGCTCTCGCTCTCGACTTAAAAACGAACCAATGACGAATCTGGCTGGGCGGTCTTTCAGTTAGTATTCACTGAACCTTCGTGGAGTGAGTGTCTACGTAGCCGTCTCTCGCTAATCGCTGGAAAAACCACGATATATGGGTTGACTAAACTTCGGTTCTTAGGCCTTGCAGTTATCAGGGTGTTTGTGTCTACGTTAAGGAGAGATCTCCACTTCAGGGACTTTTTTTCTTGACTTCTTTCTCCCTCATGTCTAGCCCCGTTGCTTTTGAGATTTTGAGACTTTTGCCCCATTAGTTTGGTGATTTTAAGAATTTCTGCCCCATTCCGTAAATGTTAAGACCTTTAGCGCCATTTAGGTGTATATTTTATCCTGGCGAGCGATAGCGAGCCTGTAATTTAAGAGTAATCGGCCTTTGGCCGGGACATTTTTCTACCGAAAAATGTACAAATTTATCTTTAAAGGGGGTCAAGGGGGTGAAATTTTAAGATTGCTGGAAGAGTAGGAAACTAACTAAAAACCTCCCCTTAACTTCCGGACTTTCGCAATCCTTTCATTAACGGCTTACGGTAATTCTACATAACTACTACTCCTGCTATTTTATGTTTAATGTATTTTATTTGTGTATGTTAATGCTTTGTAAGTGTGTATTTTATATTTAGAAAGTGAGGAAAGCCCAATTTATTAGCATTTGTATTATTAATTGTAATTCCGATACCTCAACAATCTAGGGGAGAGTTTGGGAATGCGGGGTTTTGGGTGGGGTAAAAATAGGGGTATTATGGGAATAACTCTAAAAATGTAATAAATACAATTGAAAAAACACCAAAATGTTGAAATCCGAGGCAAGTTTTGGCAAAAGTTGGCTCGGATTTGGCCAATTTTCAGAGTCCAAAAAGGGCAAAATTGGAAAACAAAATTGGCTCAGATTTGACCCTTTTTCAGCTGAAGAAAACCCCAAAGTGTTGACCAAACTTGGCTGGTGTTTGTCGAATTTTCAGAGTCCAAAATCACAGTAACCTCATTTTGAAAGTTGGCTGGGGTTTTCTTGTTTTTCACTGTTGAAAAACTCGGTAAGGATGTGGTTAACATTAGCCTAGCCTAACCTAGTATTATGGGTGGGGGCTGCCGCCCCCACACTCTCGCTAAATCCATGAAATCCGAGCAAAGTTTTGTCATTAACCTAACCTAGTATTATGGGGTTAACATTAGCCTAACATTAGCCTAGCCTAACCAAACCTAACCTAACCTAACCTAGTATTATAGGTGGGGGCTGCCGCCCTCACACCCCCGCTAAATCCATGAAATCCGAGCCAAGTTTTGTCATTAACCTAACCAAATAACCTAACCTAGTATTATGGGGTTAACATTAGCCTAGCCTAACCAAACCTAACCTAACCTAACCTAGTATTATAGGTGGGGGCTGCCGCCCCCACACCCCCGCTAAATCCATGAAATCCGAGCCAAGTTTTGTCATTAACCTAACCAAATAAGCTAACTTAGTATTATGGGGTTAACATTAGCCTAGCCTAACCTAACCTAGTATTATGGGTGGGGGCTGCCACCCCCGCTAAATCCATTAAATCCGAGGCAAGTTTTGTCATTAACCTAACCAAATAACCTAACCTAACCTAGTATTATGGGGTTAACATTAGCCTAGCCTAACCTAACCTAACCTAACTTAACCTAACCTAGTATTATGGGTGGGGGCTGCCGCCCCCACACCCCCACTAAATCCATGAAATCCGAGACAAGTTTTGTCATTAACCTAACCAAATAACCTAACCTAACCTAGTATTATGGGTTTTGCCCTTTTTGGACTCTGAAAATTGGCCAAAACTTGGCTCGGATTTCAACATTTGGGAGTTTTTTCAATTGTATTTATTACATTTTTAGAGTTAGGCTATTCCCACTGTCCACAATACCCCTATTTTTACCCCACCCGAAACCCCGCATTCCCAAACTCTCCCCTAGATTGTTGAGGTATCGGAATTACAATTAATAATACAAATGCTAATAAATAGGGCTTTCCTCACTTTCTAAATAGAAAATACACACTTACAAAGCATTAACATACGTGAGTGTGGGGGGGGGGGGGGGCCTGAGGATATGTCTCTATATAATGGGCGAAATTGGCCTTTTTTGACATGGAAAAGACCCTGTAATGCAAGCCCTAAGGGTCTACTTACAGTTATATATTGAAGAAAAATAGCCATACTCGAGAAATACCGCCAAAAATACCCCTAAATGTGAGGAAAACTAACCTGGCATGAGGCCTTCCAGGAGGTTGTGTTTGAAACTGACGTCACACTTCACAGGCGAAGTGCATTGTGGGTACAAGTTAAAATGTATTGTTACAAATCGATATCCCAAAAACTAACTGTAGAAAAATTAGAAAGTAATAAATTCAGACAGTATGTAAAACACTGGAAGAGACAATTGTAAAAGATAATAATAATTTGTTGGGAAAATAAATCACTAGGTGAAGCTCGACTCTCATTGGCTAATGAACATCCGGGAACTTGTGGGAGGAGCCTAGCATGTAAACAAAGTGTTGTGGACTGGACTGGACTGGCTGGACAAAACGAGGACTTAACTCTGAAAATTGTATAGGGGGGTGACAATGAAATTGACAAAATAAGAAAAGTATCCCTTATCCGCGCATCTGTAGGGTCCCTTGAGTAAGGTAAGATCAACAATAAATAATTACCTAAGAAAGGAATCCCGTAATCGAGGAGTAGTAGTGGTGCAGTTAATCCGCGGTACGATTTTTACCGCTAGATATCCGCTACAAACTTAGCAGTATCCGCTAGATTCGTAGCGCAAGACGATGACTTCTCTGACGAAGACTCCTCGCGCACGCGCTAGAGCACATTTAGACATCGTCCTAGTAACACCTCCACTCGTCAGTTCGCCGCGACCCTCTTTTCGGCTTTCATCCAGTTCTCTTCATCTAACTTCATCCAACTGACAGACTGACCGACCAAAAGCTAAGCCATATTATCATTATTTAAATCTCTAGCACTATTATAACCTATACCGTTTTTTGTTAAGGTGCACCCTCGTGGTTTTGATGTAAACCACCAACCGCGTTCGGGAAGTAGCCATTTGCCTACCATTGTCTTATTACTAAACGATAACCTATTAGTTTAATCTTTCAATAGGTCCTACTTTGAATTTGATTTTAAATATTTGGAGACTATTATGGAAGGTTGATACTCTAAACATATGGAAATGTTTCAACTGAATTCCCACAGATACTTACTAAACTGTATACAATCTTTTGATGGCCAGAATAGTCACTATTATGAGAGGGTTAATATATTGAGTAACGAATTTGTATTTTTTTTTTTTCTAAAAATCATGCTGCCTGTTTTTTTTTTGTTTTTTTTTGTCTCTATATTCCAACTTAATTCCTCTCGGGCATAGGCTGAGAGCCTTAACATTCACCGCTTTACAATGAAGCCCATGAGGTCTTGTTCCAGTCTAGGGAGTGAGACATGTGAAGCACGTAGAGTACAACGAGCACCTGCCATCTTGCCTTCACATGAGGCACGGTGCTCACTCATGGCCCGAAACGACCCCATCTCTGAAGCCACCTCGTTCCCGTGCTTCACTGTCTCACCACCTACACTCGGACTCTCACACTTACACACACACAACGCCACCTGTTGAGCAGATAACTCACCAGGCATTGCACCCCTATAGCATATTTTGAATATGGGAATATTCATACAGTGCTATTTAATCAGGGAACAATGAGGGTATTTTATTGACGTTTCGGTGGGCTTGTGGTAATGCACTGATACTAGGTACAGCACAAATTCCATCCCAATAATATCTTCCCATTGATACATCGGGATTTGAACCCGGGACCTTTGGATTACCAGGCCAGTGGCAAGACCACTCCACCACACCTAGAGTTAATCGGTTCTGTACCGCGAGGTTTTTGGATTTTATTCTAGCTGTATTTAGAAGACTTTGTGCAGCATAAGGATCTGAGGTAGTAAAAAGGGTTAAGAGAGATGGTTCGAAGCCTGTTTATTGCTAGAGGTACTTTTTAAACTGACTAAAATCGTTGGTAACATTCAAGACGGCTAGAGCCGCCTTATTTACAAAGTTTCTGTAAAAAAAAATAAAGGAATAATTTGTTTTTATGGTTGGAGTTGAGGATTTGCAGTAACTTACCATTTATTCATTATTCTGAAGATATGACTTCAAATGGCGCCATTTATTGGGTGAATCGCACTTTTACAGTAGGTAAGGAAAATTGTGGGGTAAATTGGATACACGATGGGTTGAGGGGGGCGTTGCTCCCTCTTCACCCCCCCCCCCCCCTTTGATTTATTGTCATCCTCATATATGTAGATCAGTAAGGGGGCAAAAACAGGTTGCCGGTATTTTGTTTTTGTGAGTAACGCTCACGCAATTTATTGGGTGAATCGCACCCACCCCATCGTTCAAAACAAAGAGTAAAGTCGAAGGATTCATTGTGCGCAATGCTTTGTTTACGGTCGGGACTTAATATTTTGGTTATTTTTCGATGTAATCGGTTTTATTAAAGTGTCGATAACGAAATTCCTCCATGCGGACTATAGCCTAATTCCTCCATGCGGACTATAGCCTAATTCCTCCATGCGGACTATAGCCTAATTCCTCCATGCGGACTATAGCCTAATTCCTCCATGCGGACTATAGCCTAATTCCTCCATGCGGACTATAGCCTAATTCCTCCATGCGGACTATAGCCTAATTCCTCCATGCGGACTATAGCCTAATTCCTCCATGCGGACTATAGCCTAATTCCTCCATGCGGACTATAGCCTAATTCCTCCATGCGGACTATAGCCTAATTCCTCCATGCGGACTATAGCCTAATTCCTCCATGCGGACTATAGCCTAATTCCTCCATGCGGACTATAGCCTAATTCCTCCATGCGGACTATAGCCTAATTCCTCCATGCGGACTATAGCCTAATTCCTCCATGCGGACTATAGCCTAATTCCTCCATGCGGACTATAGCCTAATTCCTCCATGCGGACTATAGCCTAATTCCTCCATGCGGACTATAGCCTAATTCCTCCATGCGGACTATAGCCTAATTCCTCCATGCGGACTATAGCCTAATTCCTCCATGCGGACTATAGCCTAATTCCTCCATGCGGACTATAGCCTAATTCCTCCATGCGGACTATAGCCTAATTCCTCCATGCGGACTATAGCCTAATTCCTCCATGCGGACTATAGCCTAATTCCTCCATGCGGACTATAGCCTAATTCCTCCATGCGGACTATAGCCTAATTCCTCCATGCGGACTATAGCCTAATTCCTCCATGCGGACTATAGCCTAATTCCTCCATGCGGACTATAGCCTAATTCCTCCATGCGGACTATAGCCTAATTCCTCCATGCGGACTATAGCCTAATTCCTCCATGCGGACTATAGCCTAATTCCTCCATGCGGACTATAGCCTAATTCCTCCATGCGGACTATAGCCTAATTCCTCCATGCGGACTATAGCCTAATTCCTCCATGCGGACTATAGCCTAATGAGGAAAATATGGAGTGTATAGGTCCCTATTTTCCCTAATAAATTATTTCTAATGGGCCCGCGAAAGAAGTCTTTAATATTATCAAATCGTCTAATAGTAGCCTGACTAAAGTTAAAAGAAAGTCATCGGTACGGAAGGGGTTAATCGGTTCGGTCAGTTTCTATAGGCTATTCAACTTTGATAAAATTACCGGAGAATTTTTTTAATGTAACTGTACATAACGAATGGCTATTAGCCATTATCTCAACCTTTAACACCTTACGAGCGGGCCCGTCAGTTTTTTTCCACTACGCGCCCAGCGGGAGGTTTTTACCATAAACGGCCCTGCTTCCGTGCTCCCTTTCATGCACAAACAAGAGCCAGAGCGCAATACAACTATGTATTCCTGAAAGGGCACTAATTGAGCTTTCCAATGACACCTGAACCATCCTTCTACGATCACTGGTTGTCTTGCAACGATCGTGCAACCGAAGGGCAAAATCGCTAAAATACGGTCATTTCGTTACATAATTAAGTGTGTAGCGAGGGAGGGAGGGTGGATGTGTGTGTAGAGTAGATGTCAGTAGGCCCACGGCAGCCGTGGCGAGCGGTCATGAGGCAACCTACGCTCCTCCCGTCGCTTGTCTCTCTCTCAGAGCCAATATTGCGCCAAAATTGCACACGGACTCAAGTCTGGCCCCGCCACATAGTCCAGATTTTTAGATACGGACCCAAGTCGGGCCCTGCCAAACAAGGGTTAACTTAATTTTAATTAAAGTGCAATTAAATTTTGTTTTACCTACAATTAAAGTATAGTCAATTTGTTATTGCCGTATTTACTTAAAAAGGTCGGTTATTGTTTGCTAGTTCTTTGATTTATTTTAAGTTAATTAGTTTTAATTTTAAAATTATTTAGCAAATGTAAAGATATGCCCCATCAAAGACCATATGTTGTCGCTATAAAGGTCTAACGTGTAGGCTGCCGCCCCCTAAAGCTAGAGTCACACGAGCCGTTTTTCAAGCAATTTTTACGGGCCATTATGGTCTGGCAGCTTCAAAAATTACACTTTATCAAAATTCAGCCGCCTAACATACTCTACTTTCACTCTAGTTACTGACACCAGTGCAAAAAAGTCTCGAAATATAACGAGAAAAAACTTGTTCATGGAAAATTGACTGAAAAATCGCTCGTGAGGATTCCAAAAGTATCCCCACATGTCCAAATCTATTTTTTCCAAAAACATTGTTCTATTTTAACTTGTGACCATATCGTTGGAATCCTCTCGAAGCGTTGAGTTTCCAAAAATTAATTCAGGTGATTCCGACCAATTATAACCCCACAAAACACAAGATTTGTTTTTGGAAAATCTTAAAAAGACCCTCAAGGCCGCAAAAATGGATGGAATTAAAATCAGTTGTCGCCATTGGATTCAACGCGTCGAGAGGATTCAGAATAGTTTCCTAACTCAATTTGTGGGTTTTTTAGACAAAGTTAGTTTAGTGTTCTTTTATGTTCTGGGTATGGTGTCCAGTTACTGTCTTTGTGGCGCAATGCATAAGTGTGTTGATTTTTGGTGTGAGCGTCCTGGGTTCGAATCCCCGGACTGCCACATTGTTTGTTGTTGTTGTTCCCTAAGCTGCCTGGCCGAACAGCCCTGAGTCCTTAAGGAAGGCCATGGCCACGGTCCGGCTTTCCCACAGAGCTCTCAAAGAGTGTAAATTGTGTTGTTGGTGTAAGTGGTTCTGTAAAATGCAGTGTTCTATGATGTGTTTAATGGTATGGGGTGCTGTGTTACAAGTTTTGAGATATGGCCCGTTTTCTGTAGGGAGGTAGAATTCATGCAGGACGGTACGCGCTAATAAGTCATGTCCCAGCTGTCCATACGTTTGGCTTGATCTGTGCTGTATTAAAGTCTGTCAGATGTTGAATAGGGTGGGTAAGTGTAGGAACAGATTTGTATATTTCACTCGATATGAAGAAATGAAGCTTAGATATGGCTGATCCCAATTATTAATCAAAACATACTTGGTGCCGAGACATCACTTATTAGCGCGAATGTACCCTGTAAATTTCAGTGAAAAAATAAAAATAAATCAATTTCGGACACCTAGCCTGAATTCGAAAATGGATTTAAACTACATTCACAGGACTAACCAGTGATCTCAGTATAGATTCAAACCTTTCAGGAGTAAACTCGGATATTTTGAAAATTTGAAGTATTATCACACTCTCCCTCCTTTGTACCCACACCCCATGGGTTAAACAAAATTATCCCAGTGTATGCGAAAAACCTTCATGCCTGAGTGTGGGATTGAACTTGGGTCACCTGGGGTGGGAGGCAGACGTTCTCCACTAAACTACAGAGCCTGTAGTACGTAGGTAGAATGTCTCAAGTTAACCCCATCAGTACCATCTATGGTATGAGAGTGTACAGCAGTCCAGTATTAATATTTGGTTTTGTTCGCAGATGTGAAAAGGGGTCAAAGACTTCTACAATGGTTGGAGCTGTTGCGGGATTCCCGGTACTGGTGTTGGCAGTCGTCGCTCTGATTTTGTTAGGGCATCTCTAGTTGCTACATTATATTTGAGTTTACTTAGAACTTAAAGCCTTAATTTATATATTTATTTTTTAATACAGTATTCAAATCCTGCACTTTTGATATTATTTATCAATTTCAAAATTAGATTGGGCTAAATGCTACTAGTCAAGATTATTAAAGTAAAAAATAATTTAGAGGTAAACATTAAATTTCATTCATTAAGCAGGTTATACAGTAGACCTCTGATTACACCACCACCAAATACATCACCTGCAAATTGTCCTAAATTTTTGTATTTATTTAAATTGAGAAATATACACAGCACCTTAAATTTAGAGTAAAAAGAAGGAATATTAAAATACTGCACTTGCATTGAAATTGTATTTGTATTAAATTAAAATACTATTGCTCCATATTAGTTTATTTTTAGAGTTTCACATTGCAATTTTTATATTAAATTAAGAAATAATCTGACTCGATATTGTTAAGGTATAAAATAAAAAAATAATCAATATTGTTAAAGTATAAAACTAAGAATTATATAGCGGTAGATATAAAGTGTATTCTTAAATTCCGCAGATAAAAGAAGACTCGGACGTCTGCTACACCACCACAACTACCACCACAACTACCACACCACCTCTACCACCACCACAACTACCACCACCACAACTACCACCACCTCTACCACCACCACAACTACCACCACCACAACTACCACCACCACCACCACCACCACCACCACCACCACAACTACCACCACCACCACAACTACCACACCACCTCTACCACCATCACTCCTATTATTAACTCCAGGTATGTGTAGGATATTTTGGGGCCGTTATTTCAAGCTGCATATAGCCTAGGAAAGTAATTTATACACATTTTATTAGAAAGGCAAAATCTGTAATTTTTGTGGATTACTGTTTATAAAGTAATTAAATATAACTTTATTATTTAAAGTACCGTACCGTACTGTATGAGATTAAATAAGCACCAAACTGTATTTCTGGATTACTGCCTAAAATATTAACTTTTAGAATAAATTAATTAGGATGAAACCTAAGCCTATATTTTTTATTAGTTGTTAAATAATAGAAGTAATTATCATCCTGGTAACCAACATTATGTGGTTGAGAACATGGTCCTATATGTCCTAAATTAGTCTGCCTCATATTGTAATAGAAGTACCAACTCTTATATTTGTTTTAACTTGACTGCCAATATGAATTTTAATCAAACATCCTAGGGAGATACCTTCTAAGAATGCACCTTCGTGCAGAGGCTTTAAAGTTGGCAGCACAGGAGTCTTGTATTAGTCAGTCTTAAATATTGCTAAAAATAATATAGACTTTACTTTAAATTTCACTTAATTTTGTTGCAAGTAATTTTTAAATGTTTTGTACAGTAAATAACATTAATATAAATTAATTCCAGTTATCGTTTTATAAATAAATGTTCCAGTATAGACAGAAAACACTTATCTGATATGAAACTTTTTCATTCATAAGGAATAAATGTCATAAAATTACAAAAAGTATATGCTATCTAGATCAAGCCATGTACATTGAGGGTGTTCCTCGCGGATAAAGCCATCGCCCATTGGGGTGAGGGCATAGCAGGTGGTATCGTCTTTTAAGGGGAACCACGGCAGTAAGACGGTCTAACGGGTGGGGACTGTCTCTAGGCGGATCGCTGCTGTTGCTTGCTTCACAAGCTTGCTTTGCCTGAGGTCAACATGACCCCTCGGAGTCCTGGAATTAGACCATTATGATGCAGTTTTGCACCATTGTACGGCCCTACACTCTCAATGCTTTACAAGGAGCTTTTTCTACTTGGTTATTATGCTTAATTTAATATTTAATACTTGCAAATCAACCAAAAATAACCTTTAGTCACTTCAGATCAAAATGTTAAGTGTTTTACATTTAAAGAAAAAAAATCCATTCCTTATTGAGAACTTTTAGTAAAGTAAAAAGATAAACTTGCAAAGACAAAGTAAGTTATCCAAATAAATGGAAATATGACTAATTTAGTAGCTATTATTTCAGTTAGGGGATATCCTATAGTTCCTCATGTGTTGCATGTCATTCCTAAGGCACACCCATGTAGAACTTGGAACTGTCTTTTTATTGATATATAATTGGGAAATGTTACTTTAACATTTCTATTGACGTCAATGACGTCTACAATACGTCATAGAATTTTCAATATTGTTAAAAGGGTTTAACAACCTTTTGTATACAGTTAATGTTCACTCACTTAAATCTCTTGAATTAGTTTGGTTACTGTCCATTAAAGTTCACTTTCTTGTTTTTTTAGATAATAGACTTAAATTGCATATCTGCTCTTAAAAGTAATTTTAATTAGTTATTTGAATGTTTATAATTTAAAGTAAAGTAGTTTATTCTAAATTATGATATAAAGTATATTTTATAATTTAAAGTAAAGTAGTATATTTGAAAGCTTGATATAAAGTAATTACATTTAAACTAAAATTTGTAATAATCCTTCAAAGATTTATTTTATTTTATGCTGTAAATTAACTTTTAAAGTCTATTACAAAGTAGTATTTTTGAATTTACCATTTTTGTCAGTAACGTTGCTTTAAATTTTAAGTGGGGACTTACTGTATAGCAATATTGTGCCGCAAAATGTTCGCGATTCGAAACTTTGTTCCTTCGAACATTGAATGCTATAGTCTGTGATTTTGAAGGTGGCGAAAAAGTTAATTTATTAAAATATTGACTGCCCAATACAGTAAACTACGAACTTTACAGTAATATTACATTAAAATTATATTTTCCTTTGTTAGTGATAATTTCCACGTAGTGATTTTGATTAACGTATTTTGTTTTTGTATTTATAATGTTACTTGTTTTGGTTTGTTTATTTTGAAAGGTTTAAATTATAATATTGCATAAGAGGCATAGCGGTTCATTAATAATCGGATCTAATGTCAAGGAATAAACTTTTCGCCATGTTTAAAAATAATGGATTATAGCTATTGGCAAGTCAGGTTTTGTTTGTTTTTGAATGTCTAAGTTTAACACATTAAGGAAGCGTACAATCTTTAAATAGTTCACTGGTAACCTTGTTCAGAAACTATAAATTGTAAGTTGCAATCACTTAAGTTTTCATGATTTGTTAACAGCTTGTGCATAAGGTTTGTATTGTCAGAAATATCTAGGTTAATGTCTAAATTTCAAACTTTATCTTGAAGGTACAATTTTATACTTAATGTTGGTTTACTGTTTATTTAAAGTAACTTTGATCAAACTTTCTTGACATGGCTTTTATTATTTAATGTAATTTGTTGCTTTGCTCAAATGTAGTAAACAGTACATTTAATTGCTCTTAAACTTTAAATTGCTTTGTTCTTTAAGTAATTTAAAAAAAATGCTCTTTAAGGGGAGGTTTTTACTTTGATTCCTAGACCTCCATCAAGCTTAAAAATTACACTCCATTGACCCCTTTCAAGATAAATTTGTAAATTTTTCGGTAGAAAAATGTTGCGGCCCGAAGGCCGTTTCCTCTTAAATTATAGGCTTGCTATCGCTCGCCAGGAAAACATCGACACCAAAATGGCATGAAATGTCTTAGAATAGACATAAATATGGTGAAACTTCTTAAAATCTTCTAACTAATGGGGCAAACGTCTAAAAATCTCAAAAGCATTGGGGCTAAACATCAGGGAGAAGGTATCAAGAAAAAAATCCGCCAAGTGGAAATCTCCCCTTAATTTTAATAGTTGCTCTTGAACTATATTTTGATACTTTTTGTCAGTTAAATGTAAATTAGTTTGCGTAACTCTTAGATCTTTAAGTTGGCTGTCGTAGACGTGCCGAATAAATTTGTGAAATCTAGAGACTACTGTATAATGGTCTTCAGTGAACTATATTTAGATTGTACAATAAGAGTTGGTACATAGATTACAAAATGAGGCAATGTTTGAATTTGTAGTGTTGAAGGCTGTAATTGCGTAAAAGTTTAAAGAAATTGAAGATTTGATTTATTATACATTATTTTCTCCGGATTTAAAGTAAAATTCAGTCTATATAAATTTTGGAACTAAAATGGTTCGAAATGTCTACAGCATTCCATTACGGTTCAAATAGGTAATTTTAAGTTAATAATTTTAAGGTACTGAAAATGTATATGTATGTAATTTATATTAATTTATATTAATTTGGCAGAAAATTCAAACGGTTAGTCATTGCTAGTTTTATCCTGGTGAAATTAAATTAGTCTGAAATTTTTAAATTTTATTCTGGCTATGGTTAGACTATTTTAATAGGCTTAGATAATTTCTTTATATTTAACCCTCTCCGACATATGACGCGATTTTGAACCTATTGGGGATACTTTAAAGCCTTTGTTACAATCAGGGGTATATAGAAACCTTTAGTTTAGTTAATTCAACCTCTGCAGTTGTCTTTGAGTTAGCTGTGGGCAGAAAACTAATTTGTAAATAGATGTTCTACTTCTCATACCATTGTTCTTTTTAATAGTCAGTTTCCTTTTGCTCACTCGGTTCCTCTCTCAAAGGTATTGGCATTTATCCACTGGATCACTCAATGTTCAGCAGTTTAGTACTTCTCCTATAGAACTTGCTTGACATAAATTTATCTCTGCATTCTCCTTTTAAAATTTCTTGGCACATGACCATCTATCTATCTATTGCCTGACGCCGTGATCCCTGAAGGGGTGGCCACGAACGAACTGCCCCCATGCACCTCTGTCCCCAGTCAGTCGACACCCCTCCACCACTGCCTTCGTTCATATACTTCCTCACTCCATCCTTCCACCTCTCTTTCGGTCTACCTCTCCCTCTCTGTCCCTCGACCTCGCTCTCGTACACCCTCTTAGTCATTCTCTCGCTTTCCATACGTTCCATATGACCGAACCATCTCAAGTTATTCCTTTTCACACTTTCCAGCACATCTACCTCCACACCACACCTCCTTCTTACTTCCTCATTAGTCTGTCTATCCCTCCATGTAACTCCGCACACACTTCTTAAGTAATTCATTTCCACTGCTCTCACTTTTGGTCTGAGTCTTTCAACCAACGTTCGCTTCCGTAAGTCAGTGTCGGGATTACCACACTGTCATGCAAGGACTTGTTCACTTCCATACTGACCACCCTATTTCTTGTTACTGCTTTCAGCCTTCCTACAACCCTCTTCCCCTGTTGTACCCTCTCCCGCACCTCTTCATCCATAGTCCCATCTTTACTCAACACACTGCCCAGATACTTAAAAGAGTTGACGATCTCCATAGCCTGACCGTTCAGCTTCACCTCACACTCTGTGACTTCATCCCTTTCGAAGACCATAACCTTGCTGTTCCCCGCATTTACCTTCAAATTCCGTTTTTCGCATACTGTTCCAAACTCTTTTACTAGACCCTGCAACTCCCATTCATTATCACTCATCAGAACTGTATCATATGCAAACAGCAGTATAGGTAGCTTCTACTTAATTCCCTCCCTTTTTAGCGATACACCAACATCCACTGCTCTTGATAGTATTTCTTTCATGACTCCATCCATATATACAGTAAACAACCACGGGGAAATCACACACCCCTGTTTCAAACCAACATACAGGTCAAAGAAATCGCTCTGCTCACTCTCCACACGTACTGCCACCTTTGCACCCTCATACATGCTCTTCACTACTTTCAGCAATCTGTATATTCTAAGTACTTTCCACAAACCTTCTCTATCCACTCTGTCATAGGCCTTCTCCAAGTCCATAAAGGCAACATACACCTTTGTTGCTTCTCCAGATATTTCTCCACAACACAATTTAGGGTAAAAATCTGATCTACACATCCTCTTCCCTTCCTAAAACCTCCCTGCTCGTTGCCTATCCATTTGCCCGTTCTCACTCTCACTCTCTCAATCACTACCCTACTGTATACCTTCCCTACTACGCTTAGAAGACCTATTCCTCGGTGGTTACCACACACTCCTCCTTCCCCTTTGCCCTTATATAGGGGGACTATTATACCAGTCTTCCAGTCATCGGGTGCACTCCCCTTCTCCCATGCTAGTTTGCACATTTTCCATACCCATTCTATCACTATCTCACCACCATACCTCAACATTTCCCCACCAACTCCATCTGTTCCTGGTGCTTTCTCCAACTTCACTCTTTTCATGGCTTCCCACACTTCTAACCTCCTGATCCCCACCTCCTCCTCCACTACTTCTCTTCTTCCTCCCATACCATATCCAGCTATGTTTGCTGGCTCTTCATTCCTTTACATTTAGCAACTCATTGAAGTACTCCCTCCATCTTTCGACTCTCTCTTGCTTCTCGGCTGGCATTCTCCCATTCTTATCTTTCACACCCTTACTGTTTCCCTTGCTACCTTCCCTAACTTTCTTGACTTCTTTCTAGAACAGTTTCTTACTCTCCCTTCATTGTACAATCAGATTCCTTCCAAATTCCTCATCTACTATTCTGTTGATTGTCTTATATGTATGTATATATTCAGGTACATACCCCTTAGCTGTGGGTGGCCGACTGGAGACCGGTGTTCATTATATGTATTT